>JADBJO010007836.1:7500-27500 GCA_016801955.1 Conus betulinus
CAGCAGGAGATAAACAGTACCAATCGGAGACACGAAACAGACCGAAACACCATAGGGACCAAACTGCAGGTCGCAGCCATTTGAAGTACCGAAGTTGTCCTTTAGTCTAATACTGCAGGCAGTAGTAGTAATGCTTCATCACCAAGCTTCTCAGGCAACACATTCAAGCTCCACGGCAGCTCAGTGGAAAGTGTCCAAGTCTTGCACAATCCTTAACACCTTCTTTGTAACCGTGTGCAAACATTCGAAGAAAAGGCCCACGCTTTTTTAAGCGTTTTACAAAGGCTTCTGCAAAAATGAAGTCATTTTCGAACGTTTTTTTTTTTTTTTTTTTTTTTGACGGAAGCTGCAACGAAAAATTTGGGGGATTCTGACTTTTCTGAAAGGTAGTATTCTAGACGTGCTTCTTTTGCTGTCGTTTGTATTTGGAGGTGCGATTGAAAAAATCGGGCAACATTGAAAGAAAAAAAGGTGAAAAGATTCATTATATAAAAGCCCCGTTTCTTCATCTCTGTTTTTTCTGCTCTGCCTCTTTCCTCTTATCATCTATCTCTCCCATTCCACTTCATTCTGTCCCCCAAATCTCTCTCTCTCTCTCTCTCTCTCTCTCTCTCTCTCTCTCTCTCAATGTTGAGAACACTTCGTCGTCGTCGTCGTCGTCGTCCTCCTCCTCCTCCTCCTCCTCTTCTTCTTCTTCTTCTTCTTCTTCAACAAATATTACTGCGATCAACCACCTTTCTGGGAATTTTGATCTTTAGAAAGCAAAGAGAGTAACGGATAAACAGAAAGACACACACACAGGTCAAGAAGAAATCATACATTTCAGGGTATGAGAATGATTGAGGATGAAAGCAGACAGACAACCTTAGGACAAACAGAGAGATGGGCAGTCGGAAAAGCAGATGATGAAAAGTGCCCTTCCAATGTTTTAGCTATTGAAAAGCATAGTTCAGAAACTCCATTCCAGAAGCAGCAAGAGTTTTGGAAGTGGAATGTCATCACTGTTGACAGACAAATACTGTGGCACCACCTCACTGTACGGTCGTCAAGTCTTGCAGATTTATGTGTGCTTCTTCATGAGAACGCCGACACATAAGAAAGGTCTCCTCGCGTTCCTGCACTTTCACTCTATGCAAAACGAATTCTATTGCTGCCTTTTTTTTTTTTTTTTTAGGGCAGGTTGCTTTGCTTGGTGCTTTTGCTAAGGAAGAATTCAGTCTGGTCGTCATTCAGCCCCCTGTCTACAGTTGATAAAACACGGTCTTTGCTGCCATGTTCTACCATCCACACATGTCACTTTCGTATAATTTTTATGTGCGTGTGGGGGAAACAGAGAGAGAGAGAGAGAGAGAGAGAGGGAGGGACAGAGAGAGAGAGAGGGGAGAGAGAGAGGGGGGACAGAGGGACAACAGAGAGAGAGAGAGAGAGGGACAGAGGGAGAGAGGGACAGAGAGAGAGAGGGACAGAGAGAGAGGGGGACAGAGGGACAGAGAGAGAGAGAGAGAGAGAGAGAGAGAGAGAGAGAGAGAGAGAGAGAGGAGAGAGAGAGAGAGAGAGAGAGAGAGAGAGCGCATACATGCGAACATTCTCGTGTTCACGTTTATTCTTGTGCCTACCAACGTTCACACACAGAGAGACAGACAGACAACATACAGAGACAGACAGAGAGACAGACAGAGGGAAAGAGAGAGAGAGAGAGAGAGAGAGAGAGAGAGAGAGAGAGAGAGAGAGAGAAGGGGAAGGAAGGTTAAAACATTCTTTTTGAGGATGAGAGAGAAATGAAAAGTGGTCAGAGAAGGATGGGGGAGAGAGCCTCTGCGCCACCTCAGAGGCAGTGCACCCACGCCGCTCATTCCGACACCCGTCCACAGCCACAGTCCGGTCGGCCCTGCTGCAGCCCCGGCACCGCAATCCACGGGGAGCAGTCAATGTCAAGTCGTCAAGAGGCAACCCACCGGAGGAGACACTGCACTACTGCCGAGTCACTTCGGTGGTGTTCAGTGGCGCCTGTTCTGATCTAACATACGCAGGACACCACCTACTAAGCCCCCTACTGACGACATAATTGCTTAGTCGCGGAGCCGGCGTGAGTGAGCTCTCCCTCCGGAGGGCGCCACCACGTCCGTCCAACGACAGCCCCCATGGACCCGCCGATACCGGTGACCCCGACGGAACCAAACCAAGACCACAGACGTGGAGAGGACATCGAAATTGAGGTCACCATGAGAGCAGGGCATGAAGAGCCACAGAATTTGAGACATTTTTTTTTTTTTTTATGCTGATCGATGACAATGAGGATGATTTAAGATGATGCTACGGATTTCCATTTCGGTCTGAGACTACATGACAGGGCTAAACTCTACGTTTTCCTTTCATAATATATCCCGGCGTCAACCAGGCCCGAGAGATACAGGCACCTGCAGTGTTGGTCAGAAAATTTGAGCAACACTCTCAGAAACGCATCCATTAAGTGGATGAAACTCGACTGTGTGGTTCCAGTCTTCCCAACTGAGTCCGCAGCAACTCAGCTCTGGGCCGGAGCCGGTCGGGGCAGAAAAACCCACATGACTTCTGATGGGATTCGAACCCACGACCTCCCAGCCGGGAGTCCGCGACGCTAACCACTTCGCCACGGCGGGCTGGTCATCTGGTTTAATCACCTCTTTGTGTCCACGTCAGCCCACACAGAAAGGACCCACGCCAGAGCGCTTTCACAACGGATTCTGGCCACATCAGTTTCAATGCCAAGCCGTTTTCAGGAACATTCCTTTCCAAGCCCTCTCTCTTGACAGTTTTCTTGGAATCCGAATCGCCACTGTTGCAAGAGTTTTGCATGAGACGTGGTGGAATTTCTGTCGCTGATGTTTGTGTTCAGGTTTCTATCAGAAAAAAACGCAAGTTTAGGATGGGTTTTGTTAGCTGTAAAATGAAAACAAAAAAAAAACACAACAAAAGTGAGAGCAATATAGAGTGTGATACTGTTTTTAAAAAAAAAGTGTCCATCTGTGCATCTTTTGACTCTTTTCTTTTCTCTTTTTTTTTATCATGAGTTTGATCCATTCTGCCCACTTCTCGTCATCTCTATCAGTCTGTTTGTTGTCTCTCTGTCTCTCTGTTCTCTTCTCTCTCTCTCTCTCTCTCTCTCTCTCTCTCTCTCTCTCTCTCTCTCTCTCTCTCTCTCTCTCTCTCTCTCAGGAAGTTCTTGCGAACCAGCCAACAATCTTTCTTGGATGAGGCAGTGTACCAGTTATAAACGTCTGGTAAGAGAGTAAGAGGGGAGAGAGAGAGAGAGAGAGAGAGAGAGAGAGAGAGAGAGAGAGAGAGAGAGAGAGAGAGAGAGAGAGAGAGAGACAGACAGAGACAGACAGAGAGACAGAGGATAAGATTGCTGGAAAGGAACAAGAAAGACAGAGAAGTGAAATGACACCTTCAGAACGTACACATCAGTATTCGATCCACTGGAAAAAGCGCAATTCAGAAACTCCATTCCCAGTTCAAAAAAGAAAACAACAACAACAACAATAACAACAACAACACACAACAAACACGAAAAATTGTAGACAGTTGTAAAGGCCTCTGACCGAGCCCTGTGGCCCCAAACATGCACAAACACAACGCCAGCTTCATGGAAAGTGTCCAAGTCTTGCACCATGCTAAATAACGTCTTTGTGTCCACGTCAGGCCACAAAGGAAAGGGAGCCACAACATCCCTGCCGTAACAAAGGGCTGTGTCCAACACATTTCAATAGAAGCCTTTTACAGTGGAGGCTGCTCAGAGATGGGCTTCACAATGACCGCTGCTCACTCGTCTGTCTCCACTCCACACGGTGTCGCTGATTTGCCTCTCCCTCGGCCTAGTCTCCCCTCTTTATCCCACAGCCCCATCCTTCTCTCTCTCTGTCTGTCTCTGTCTCTCTTTCTGCCTCTCTCTCTGTCTGTCTCTCCATCTGTCTGTCTCCCCCCCCCCCCCCTCTCTCTCTCTCTCTCTCTCTCTCTCCTTCTGCGCTATTTGCTGTCGGATATTTTCATTTGTTCATGCGATTGTTTTTGAGTAGTTGCAAGTCATTTCAATCATTAAAGCGACGTGGTTTGTCTTCCGTACTATTTCTCGCCTTTTAAGAGGTTTCACTCCATCCTTTCACACCCTAACTCTCTCATAAACACACATCCCGAACCGTCTCGCTGCAATCTGTCCTTTTAGAAATAATTTTTTTTTTTTCAGTCACCAACAGTCCACTCTGCAAAACCAAAAGACCCTGTAATGATGGTGGAGTCACTTACATTCTATTTTGCTGACATTCTGAAGACCGAGAGCACGTAGGACACAGGCTAGGCAACGCCGGTCCCAGGGCAAAACAACGACTTGTTCCAGAGCCAGACAGAAGACAACATCCTTTGAAATGGAGACCATCATGGTATTCATCAGCAGCCACACAAGCGATTCCACATATCCTGGGAGAAATGCAGACTACAGTCCGCGCGGTGTTGAAGGAATTCACCCTGAAGATATTAAAGGACTAAAGCTGTTTCTTTTTCACGACAATGTACCTGGATGATGACAGTGATCTAGCGCTGCCATTGTTGAAGACTGCAGTGAAATGTCCACTTCTTGTGGTGAATCGCAGCATGGGGGATGCAGAGCAGGGCAGTGGTGATCAGGAAATGTGAGCGGCATGTGAGTCAAAAGACGCACTTGTTCAGAACACTAGACTGTAACAGTCTCTGATTTCCATTGGACTCGCAGTGCATAAACACTAGGAAAAGAGCAAGGGGAGGATGGGGACAAGGGCTAAGTGATTCAAAATAATCTCGTGAACAATACCATCGCTATTGAACATGAAATGAGGCAGGGAACAGTAAACAATAAACAAGTAGGGTAAGCCTTGCTCCCATAAGGAAACCTAACTCAGAGTAACTTAACTTTTATTCAAGACAAAGTATTCAAGTCTCGAATAAAAGTTACTCTGAGTTAGGTTTCCTTATGGGAGCAAGACTTACCCTACTCGTTTATTGTTTCATACCATCGCTGTCTCACCGCCAGCCGTCGATGACTGAAGTGCCGTGACAGAAGCTCGGGCAACAGGACTCTCCCAGCATCTTTTCTCCTGTCATCCACGAGGTGAGAGTTGGTTTGGCCAGTCTAGTTCCTCACGCTCCCCATCCAGAATGTCTTCAGTCTGTTTCTCTAACACTGACCCTCCACACTGGGCTGCAGAAGATTCTTGACGAGGACATTCAGACAGATTCAGGTCGGTAAGGGCCAAGGCCGACGATATACAGAGGAGTGGGGTGTGTTGATTATCTGGTGACCTCGGACCCTCCCGTCCTCTACCTGGTCGTCTGCCTGAAGTGAGTGCGGACGTTCAGCTTCGAATAACCAACCTCCGTGCATCCGTAAGCCCAGAATAGTGTGTCGTGACTGATGTGATGGACGCTGTGATAACCTCCTATCTTTCGACGGTCGGTCTCTGCTCGAGAGTAACTGCTCCCCAGTCGTGTTCCCAACCGCCCTGGGTTTGAAGGGCAGAAATCAAAACGAAAAGAGTGAACACTGTTGAGTTTATATATATATATATACTGGCCACATATATATCTCATCTAGGCCTAAACCCCTGCGCGAAATGAATGCAGAAATAAACGGATTCATGTCTGGGTGAAGAAGTGTACGAATAAAAAGAATAAATCAACGGACGCTTCGGATTCCATTTCGGCAAGCTGAGAAGCTCTCTCTCTCCTGAACTTTGGGGCGTGAAGACGGGCGGGGCGGTCTAGGACAAAGTCAACATAATCACGGCACGGCATAGAATGTAGGCCCTAAAAGCAGCTCGGAGATGGTCAGAAGAGCCGTTGTCAGACGGACTCACTGCTTCCATCCCTTCCATTCCGACTCCCCCCCCCCCCCCCCCCCCACCCCCCCCCCCCCCCACTTCTCCCCCCCACTTCTCAGCTCCCCCCCCCCCCCCCCCCCCCCCCCCTCCTCCCCGACTCCGCTCAGCTATTCAACACTCCCGACTCTTTTCAACGGGCACCTCACCGCTCCATTCAAGCCTGTAAAATATGATCGCAGACATTTGTATGGCGCTGGCCAAATCTTCTCCCTTCTCTCGCCCTGCCTCCTTTGTGAGCCTGTTTGAGGTGCTGAAAACGCAAGGCTCCGATCCTAACCAAGGCTGCCCGCCCGTTTCAATACGTTCATAAGCGCGCCGTTTCAAAAGCCGATACGGAGGGAAGGGGGAAAAAGTCACAAAAGCCGACTCCATTACGTGGACATTGAAGCCCGCGAGAGCTGAATGGCGCGCATATTTGCGCCAAGTAAGGATAAATATTTGACTGCCGCGACTTCGCCGTTGAAGTTGACGGCGCGCATTGATACGCTCACGTGCTGCGCGCACGCCTTGACGCGGAAGGCGACACTGTCCTGCAAAGGAGTGGAGCGACCGAAGAGAGAGAGAAAAGGAGAGAGAGAGAGAGAGAGCTCTTGGAAGCGTAATCATGATGCGAATGGCTGGAGAGAGAGAGAGAGAGAGAGAGGGAGAGAGGAGAAGGAGAGAGAGAGAGAGAGAGAGAGAGATTCTGGGTTTATTTTCAAAGCAATGGCCAAAAGAGCACCCGAATAGAAAGATGTGTTGTGTGTGTGTGTGTGTGTGTGTGTGTGTGTGTGTGTGTGTGTGAGAGAGAGAGAGAGAGAGGAGAGAGAGAGAGAGAGAGAGAGGGAGAGAGAGAGAGAGAGAGAGAGTCTCTTTACTCCCAAGGGTAACAGAAAAGCAAGAAGAGAGAGAGAGAGAGAGAGAGAGAGAAGAGAGAAAGAGAGGAGAGAGGTTCATCCCAAGGGTAACAGGAAAAGCAAGAAGATGTTTTTCATATGCCCCCTGTCCCTTCAGGGACTAAAGATACTACCGTATTAACAATGTTGCATAATATGAAACTGATGATAAGAAAACACGAGAGAGAGGAGAGAGAGAGAGAGAGAGAGAGAGAGAGAGAGAGAGAGAGAGAGAGAGAGAGAGAGAGAGAGCGGTGGATACAAGACGCCGCAGACTGAAAAGAGCCTGAAGAACTGAAACCTTTTAGAACTGACCATCGCATTTTTTCCTACTTCATGATGAAATCGACAGCCCGATTCATCGATTGATGAGTTTGATTCCACGTCTTAACTTAATTTTTATTTCCTATCGATTCAAACCTCGTTAAAATCGCTTAATACGTTGACGTGTCCTTTTGATTCTTGCAGATGTTCAAGACTGATTTAAATGTGGTTCCTGTCAATTCATAACTCAAGCTGAAAAACTGTTGATGAGTGAGTTCACTAGAATAAGATGTCACTACTTTTACTGGTTTTCGTGATTATATTCCAAGCATCACACTTCAAACATCGACATAAACAGATTAGCATTTCGACCACACTCATTGACATTAACACTCGAACAAAACACACAGATCGAAACGAAACTAATATCATAATGAAGCGTAATTCTTGGGTGTGTTATAAAAGGGAAAAGAACTTGGTGTACTCTCAGTTTCTTAAGTATTGTTGTCTTGAAGACGACACCACCAACTGCCTGAAGACTTACGAACATGGAATTTTCCGGCGACTAACGAGTCGTGGGACTGGTACATCATACACACGACGAGCAAGTGTTCCTGCTGCTGTCAGAATGTTCATCTCACTATCAGCGGTGGCGTGGTGGTAAGCGTCGCGTACTCCTAGCAGGGAGTTCGATTCCCAATAGAGCCTTTTACTAAGTGGGTTTTTTCTGCACTAACCGGTTCCTACACAGAGCTGAGTTTGCCATGAGCTCATTTGGGAACACTGAAACCACACAGTCGAGTGTCTAGTTTCAAATGATAATGTCTCCGAGAGAGCTGCTCAATTTCTTTTTTTTTTTTTACCAGCCTCGCATGTTTTCGGTACCTTTCGGGACTGGTCGACGCAGGGATATATTATGTAAATAAGCGTAAATTACAGGCCTCTTATGCAGCCTCGGTCCAGAATGGCGCTCCATAGCATTATCTTCATCATCCATATCATAATCGATGAGGGGAAAAAAAGCCTCAAACTCTTTTGATCTTTCAAGCCCCTGCGCTAATGTAACTTCAGTTCCCATATCATCTCCGCGTCAATGCCCTTGATTTGGGTCTATCGGTGTCACCGGCATCGGCAAGTTCCTGCAGATTGTCGTTGGACGTCTGTGGTGGCGCCTTCCAAAGACTGAGCTCATTCAGATCGGATCCACGACGAAGCAAATATTGTCATTAGTAGGGGACTTAATCTGTGGTGTCATGAGTGCGTTGGATCAGAACAGGCACTCTGAACACCATCGGAGAGACTCGGCAGCGGTGCCAGGATTTCTTCTGGTGGGTTGCCGCATGACAATTTGGCTCTGGCTGCTTCCCGTGGATCACTTGTGCCGGGCTGGGACGGGACAAGTCAGGATGTGGCTGTGGACGGCGAGGTAGGAAGGAGTTGGGTGGGGGTAAATGCCACCGAGAAGGCATGAAGATGAGACAAAACAAAATCATCACAAAATGTTTGTGGATGATGGGTGATGTTTAGCAGTGTCCATGTGTTTTGCACGTATCTTGGTTCATCTGGGTATTTTCGTATTTCAATATTCCACTCTATGTGAAGGCAGATGACGGAATATCTAACGTGTGTATTTTTCTGATCTGCATTCGCTTAGAAGAAGGGCACTCAGCCAAAAAACAGGTTCGCAGATACACGTTTATCCTTAAAAAAAAATGCCGTAAATATTCTCTGTCTCTGTCAATCTGTCTTGTCAATCTGTCTGTCTGTCTGTCTCTGTCTGTGTCTGTCTGTCTCTGTCTGTCTCTGTCTGTCTGTCTGTCTGTCTGTCTGTCTGTCTGTCTGTCTGTCTGTCTGTCTCTCTCTCTCTCTCTCTCTCTCTCTGTTTTCCTGTCTCATTTTCTGTGTCATCACACAGACATTACTTCCATGCCAATTCTTTCGGCTCTGTGTACATAGCTGCACCCCGGTTTAACCCCTCTTAGCCCTCTGCACCGACAAGTCCACAGGGAATTGTCAAATTTAACATGTCATGTGCCAATCCACCCGACGAGATACTGCGCAGCTACGGAGAAGCTTGGTGGTGGTCAGTGCTGCCTGTTCAGTCCCTGGGGAACATAGGGCCGCAACCATACTCTTCCAGCGGACAGTTTCGGGAGATCCACTTCAGCTCGGCCCACGCCATTCCGGCGGCCTTCACTTCTGCGTCGGTACTCCTTCGCCATGTCTGTCTTGGTCTTCCCACTTTTCTTTTGCCCTGAGGGTTGCATTCAAGGGCTTGTCTTGTGATGTTGGATGGAGACTTTCTGAGGGTGTGGCCAATCCATCCCCACTTCCGTTTTCTGATTTCTGATATTATCGGAACGTGCTTGGTCTTGTTCCACAGTTCTGTATTGGCAATAACATCTGGCCATCTGATGTTCACAATGTTTCGCAGACATCTGTTGATAAATGTTTGGAGTTTGTGAGTGTTTGTCTTTTGTTCGCCACATTTCAGAACCATACAGAAGGACAGTTTTCACATTTGAGTTGAAGATCTGATCTTGTTGTGGAGTGAGAGGGCAGAGGAATTCCAGATAGGCCGTAGCGCGTAAAGATGTGCCTGGCTTTATTGATGCGGCTCTTGATATCCTCATCTGTACCTCCATCTTTGCTGACCACACTGCCGAGGTAGACAAACTTGTCAATCTCAATGATGTCTTGCTGTTGCAGTCGTAGTGGGTCTCGTTGTTGGTTGTTGACTCTCTCATGGCTTCTGTTTCTTTGTGTTGATTTGGAGGCCCGTCTTTCCTGCTTCTTCTGCTACCCGGCACAGCCTCTCTTGTGCGTCTTGCTGTTTGTGGGAGAGAAGGCTGATGTCGTCGGCGAAGTCCAGGTCTTCCAGTCTGGCATGTGGCATCCTCGTAGATCTGGACATGTTCACAAAGATTCCGACGGTAGTAATCGGAGCAAACGTAAGTGAACATTCCTTGTCGGGGAGCACCACCACATCCGTCCAACGAGAGTCCCCATGAACTTACCGATATAGACGGCATCGACACTAACTCAACAAGGGCATTTAACGTAAACAGGAAATCAAAACTGAGGTCGCCAAAAGAACAGGACATGAAGGGACATGGGCCGTTATTCTTTTTTTTTTCCCTTCAAAACACGTGCATCAGTAAGTAGGAAGGTCACGAAACTGGCTTCTAGTGATACACTAGAAGACAAAGGCGTTCTCTACGAGTCCACCAGGTCCGAGAGATGTAAATATGTTAACTACGGGAACACTTCACACACATCTTTCCAGAGTGGATGGAACACGATAGTGTGGTTTTCGCCATCTATTTGAGCATACAACACTTTCAACTCTTTTGGTAGCATCCAACTGTGGCAGAAACAAAAAGAAACAAAAATCCACAAATAGGCT
The DNA here is from genome assembly GCA_016801955.1 of Conus betulinus. Taxonomy (NCBI): domain Eukaryota; kingdom Metazoa; phylum Mollusca; class Gastropoda; order Neogastropoda; family Conidae; genus Conus; species Conus betulinus. The sequence goes on from JADBJO010007836.1 coordinate 17,934, forward strand.
AAAATCAATGCCTCTGCCGGGAACTGAACCAGCGACCCCTTGCCTGCAAATCTGGGACACTAGTCACAGCACCCTAATGCTGATGTCATTTCATATTTCAGTCATCAGCTGGTGCCTGGGTTCCAACTCAAGAACCCTCAGATGGTGTGACTTCAATACCGCAAACATCCAGCTATCGCGCATGTGGAGAATGACTTCAGAAAATAAAGGTAGTGGGCTGTAACTTTCAGCGGCAGGAAATCTTCTGGTGCTGTTGAATCGCCTTGGTTGATGGGTTAAAGCAGCAGCAGCAGCAGCAGCAGCAGCTACGTCGATCTAAAAAGATCTGGACGTGTTCACAAAGATTCCAGACAGAGGCAGATTGACTGGATCTAAGTGTCGAAACCGAATGCATAGTTTAAAAAAAAAAAAGTGTGGAAATCCTATACACCGGCCATTTTATTCAAACCGTGTGATGTTTGATCACTTATTTGGTGCAGACGGTGCCAGCTTTGTGGGATTCCTTGACAGAAATTCATAGAAAGAATACAAAACTCAGTTGATTCACTGAGAAAAAAAAGCGGAGTTTGTACTCGTTAGATATAAAGTGATTGCTAGAGGCTTTTTGATTAGGAAAACATCGCTCATCTACAGCGCATATAGGTCTATTGCGCACACAAAAGAAGAATTAAACGCCGAGGAAATATGTAAATTGATGCAAATCAGTGCTTTGGGCCTGATAGCAGACTCTTTCAGAGGCTGAATAGCACACACATACATACGCGCGCACGCACGCGCTTGCACGCACGCACGCACACACGCACGCACTCACGCACGCACGCACGCACGCACGCACGCACACACACACACACACACACACACACACACACACACACACACACACACACCCGCGGGCGCGCGCGCGCGCAAACGCGCGTAAACGCGCACACAAGTGTGAAAAACGTTATTTCATCGACGGGAGATATTTGTTTCCTCGCATTGAAGCTCTATCTTGGCGATTCCATTTGACATAAATTGCAATGTAAATCACTCTTTTAGAGTGAAATGTATAGAATAAACACATACACTGACCATAGCCATGTTTATGTGATGAGAAATCATTGAAATTATTATCCTACCTACAAAATCAGTGTGCAGTTGTAAACTATAGTAGAGATTACCTTCGAAAAAAAAAAAAAAAAAAAAACCCAGATAAGTATAATAAACATGTAACTGAAAATGTTATAAATATAAGTAGTAGATAAAATAATGGGCAGCAGAGAAGAACATTAGAAATGGATGTGTCTCTAAAAGGAGTGCTTACATTTCCAGACAAACACAACAGATGTCTGTATCTCTCGAGCCAGGTTGATGGCGGGAAACATTATGAACGTAAGGGTGGCGGAAATCCCTATCATGCAGTCTCAGACCGGAATGGGATGGAACAGAAATCCACAGTATCATCATCATCATCATCATCATCATCATCATTATGATCATCATTATCCTCAGCAGAAAAAAAAGTCTCTCTTTTTTCTGGCACTTCATGCCCTGTCTTCATGCTGACTTCTGTTTCGGTTTCCTCTCTACATCTTTGCCCCTTGAGTTCATGTCAGGTCGCTGGTATCTGCAATTTCATGGGGACTGTCGTTGAAATTTTTGATGGTTAACTTTTGGGGGGGGGGGGGGGGGGGGGGGGGGGGGGGGGGGTTCGCTTACTCACACTGGCTCCGAGACTAAGCAATTCTTGCTGTCACTACGGGGCATGGTCAACGGTATCCAACACATGTATGATCAGAACAGGCACCACTGAACACCACCGAGGCGACCCGCAGCGGTGAAGCGTCTCCTCTGATGGGTTGCCTCTCTTCACGGCTTGACGTTGCTCCTTTGGATTACCAGTAACGTGGCTTTGGCAGGGAAAGTCGGCAAATGCTGTGGGCAGAAAGTCGGAATGAGCAGTGATAGGATAGTGCCACCGAAGTGGCACACACGATGGGACAGACACAAGAGACGTCAATGGACACCGCTGAACCGACTCAGTACTGATGCAGCGTCTTCTATAAGGGTGGCCTGGTAGCAGTCTGATATCGGCCGCTTCCTGTGGACCGCTTGTGAGGACGTGATTGATCTGAGGGTGACTTGTATACGGATACTGTATACTAATCAGACATCAACCAAAAATGGTACCAACAGATCCTTCAGTCTGCGTGCAACCATGAATTATCAAACGATAGCATTCATCTTCTGCATCGCTAAAAGTAAACAGCAATAACATCGCGGAAGGACGGAGATGCGACAGGAAGTGACCACATCCCCGGCAAACGGATGATAACAACATGCTAATAATAGATACTTATGAAGGACACTATCCAGAACACTGCTCTAAGTACATTGCAGTACGCATGATGTTTTGTATTTCACATCAATTATACACACTGAAATAACTTTTAAAAAACTACACTTACAAAAAATAAACAATAAAAAAAAAAAAACAACATAGCAGACAAGAAGTGTCTAAAATGTCGCGCACATAATAGCCACATAGGTAAACAAACATATCACACATATGGCGAAGTAATACTGTTTACACAGACATGCCATATATAACCAAACCTTTAGTCAAGAGAAGGGATGAGTTTTAACAGAGGCAAGGGGATCAAAGGGCCGGAGGAGATTGTCTCGGAGTCTGTTCGATGTCGTTGGGGCTTGGGGTAAAAATCTTTGTCCGAAAGTCTTGGTTCTGGCTTACGTATCCTTATAAATCGAGTCTCAGAATAAGAGTGCAGCTGGCAAGAGGGAATATAGAGTTGGACGAGCACGAAAAGTATTCTCTGGTCCTGAGCCACTGACAGCAGAGAGAAAGTCAGAGCAGCTCGTGGTCTGTTTTGTCCGAAACAGTTTGCCAGTGGACAGAGTGAAGAAGAAGATACAAATTAAGAGGTAGGAATACTGCACATTTTGACAGCATTGACCAGATTTTGTATGACATGGGTATTACGGACAAAGCACACGTTATTGCCCAGTCAGAGTTGGGCAGACTGTTGTGATTTTTTAAGAAGTATTTTCAGTAATTCTGAGTGGAGCGTCTAGATTCTAACATGTGATCGAGAGACCAGAGACTGTAGGTCTGACATTCTCAGTAATCTTTTAATATCGTCTGATATCATCGACGATAAACAGACGTTTAAACAAACACAGACACTGAATTGAACTGAACTGAACTGAACAGAAGTGAAGAAAAGAAAAAATGGTCAGATTTCAAGCTCTGTAAATAAGTGTGGCAACCTTATTTTAGATTCGTCTGAAGACTGGTGAAAAAGAACATTATAGTAATCCATCTGAGAGAGGACGAAAGCGCATACGAGTGTTTTTGGTTGCATTAGTTCTGAGAGAGAGAGAGAGAGAGAGAGAGAGAGAGAGAGAGAGAGAGAGAGAGAGAGAGAGAGAGAGAGAGAGAGAGAGAGAGATCATTTTTTGTTATCTCCCTTAGCTAGGGAAGACCGGACAAAGGCTAACACCTTCGAATTGGTCACTCTTCATCGCCCAACCCGAGAAAGGCAACTCAGAGTAGTGCCAGAATCACAGAATCGTCAGTCTTATTAGCCCAGCCACAAAGAGAAAGGATATTGAAATTTATCTTAAAAACGTTGAATCAACTGACAAAAAAAACAAAAAAAATACTGCGTAAACAAACAGTCCAGATTTTCACGGTGGTAAAAGTGAAACAGAACAGATTTTTAGTCCTTGGGTCAGAGAAATGAGAAATACAAAGTCAGCGGACCATCTCCCATGTATTCAAAGACGTTTACAGGGCGTTTGACAGTGTCTGGTTTCATGTGCTGTGATCCACGAGGTTGACCACTGCGACATGCACTGAAGTGGTACGAGAGCGTCTCAGTCACTTCCAGAATTAATTTACGAAATCGTTAATGTCATGGAAATAAGTTGTACGTCTTTACACTGCACTATGTGGTCATCGGCAAGACAACAAATTTCACTCCATTCAGCAAGCTCTGTGGAAGGTTATAGGTCGTGTAATGGTGACGGTGTTCTTAACATCAACATAGAACCATCATGGCGTCATATCGGTGTCATTTACCATATCTACAGCCAGAAAAAGTCGTTGCAAGACAGCTTGTAACTTTCACCCCACACACACACACACACACACACACACACCAAACTCCAGTCCTTGAGGCTTGGTGCACGTGCTGTCCACGCTCCAATGCCCGAAGCCTGTTCCCCCCACCATAACACCTGGTGTACACACTGTCTCTGCACTTTGGACATTCTGCACGAAAACAGCCGTCAGCGGGACTACGGTCCTCCACATTCTCACGACCCAGCCACCTGCGACTTCTTCTTTCCGGAAGCTAAGCGGCAACTAGAGAGGAAGCCGTTCCACAATGCCCAAGATCCACGAGTTTTCCTCGAGGACGTCCATGCCGACATACCCCGGTCAACATGGTTGTATTCATGACTTTGTGGTTTGAAATGACGAACAACTGCACGCAGGCTGAAAAAACAGAAACTGTCGTACTTGCAAAGTGACGCGACTGCGGGCGGAAATTCAAACAAATCTTAAAAGGTATTTGAAAGAACTCGGCCAGATAATATAGAAAAACGAATCACAAGACAAAACGCGACGCGATTCGAAGGTCTTCTTCAGGCAAGATAAACAACACTCGAGACAACGAAAAGGAACAATGAGCAATCACTTATCTTGTCGATTTCTGCACAAGATGGGCGTGGACACTGTGGTAGTCAAGAAATGATGCAAGTATTTCGAGGGACCCGTATTCTGAAACTTTCACGACTGCAGGCAGCTACGCTGACAGCAGCACCGTAATCTTACAGCAGTCGCAAATAGAGCGTTTTGTCTTTATTTTCGGTAATGTTGTCGATTAATCACAAACATGTGTATAGCAATTAATGCGCTGAGTATGGAATCCACCACAAAGAAGGCATGTTTACAAAGAAAATACGATTATGTGATTCATGAAACACTGTATTGCACTTCCCCCACTTGGGAATGAATGCATACTATAGTCTCGTCTGCTTTACATGTGTTCATTGAGATCCAGGTCAGTGTATCTGTCCGCACTGTCGCTGGTCACTCTGAGAGAGAGAGAGAGAGAGAGAGAGAGAGAGAGAGAGAGAGAGAGAGAGAGAGAGAGAGAGAGAGAGAGAGCGTGCCGGTAAGTACAATAAGAGCAATCTTCCCGCGCTAGGGAATTGTTCCGAAAGTGCGCGCTAGTTGGCGCTGATTCTGTGACAGACAACACATGCCATGCTCTCAACTGTTTAATTGTTGGGTTAGAAGAAGAAGAAGGTAAAATAACGCAAGGGAATGTGCATGGCCGTTAGCTGACTGTTAGTGTAAGGGACCCACAGACGCCCTCGAATGGGCATTTGACAAGATCATGCGGGACTGTCGAAGACCATTTTCGTAGGGAATTTGCAGGAGAAGAGCCGACAGGGCAGGTGGAGAACGAGGTGGGACCGGCACCATGGCTGAGTGGACGGGAGGAGCTCTGTGCACCGGTTGTCCACAGCCGTGAGAGGTGGAGGGAGACAACTAGGGCAGCGATCATCACTGCGCTGCTCCCCCCCCCCCCCCCCCCCCACTGCCATCCTGTTTTGCGCCGGGACCAGCGATACTGTTTATTACCGCTATTAATTTCAGGTCAAATATTGTCAACAACAACACTAAAAAAAAAAAAAAAGGAAAAAAGAAAGATAGCAGAAAAAAAAAAATGAACGGATGAATAAATGAAAAAAAAAACAAACAAAACCGAATGAGTGATGGAAATAAAGAATTAATAATGACTAATCACATGAATGGATAAATGTATAAACGAACGAACAAACGCGTGAATGGTTGCATCAGAAAAAAAAGGAAAAAAAGGAAAATAATGGATTAATGTGTAGAAGAAAAAAATGATTCGGTGAACGCACAAACGAAGAAAAGAATGATTGAGAGAAAAAAATACTGACTGAATAAATGGGAAAAAAAAACCCTGGAAAAGTGAATGAATGAGTTAACGAAGAAAAGGTGACTGAATGAATGACTGCATGCATGAAGGAATGAATGAACGCTTAAATGAAATTAAGAAATGAAAGAAAAGACAGATAGAACCAAAGGAAAAAAAGAAGAAAGAAAGAAAGAGAGATAGAAAGAAAAAAAAAAAAGAAGAAAACATGATAAAAGACAGAATGGATGAATAAACAATTAATTCAAGAAACGAAAGAAAAGCGAATAAATAGGTGAATGAGCGAGCAAATGAATGAATGAATGAATGCAACACGAAAAACAAATCAATATGACACAACAAAACGATACATCAAAGCGAATGAATGAATGAAAACAATGATGAACGACGAATAAAAACAGATAGAAAAAAAAATGAACAAAAAAAAAAAAAAAAAACAGAAAAGGAGAAAAAAAAAGACTGAATGAAAGAAAGAAGGATAGAAAGAAACCCACACTTGGCCCAGTTGCACGCCCTCCGAAAACTCGAAAGGTGCCAGGTTCAAATCTGGAATAGTCAAAGAAGTTTTCCTCAAGCCTGTCCTTCCAGTTTCGCCTGTGACTTGTGTAATGACCGCGCAGCTGGTCCTTCAAGTAGCACACAAAACCAGACCAATAGACCATACACATATGTTGGGTAGCATTCCTTAAAGAATTGGTCGACCTTGCGCGCCCAACAGAGAAATAGTATTCTGGTTCTCCATTCGAGTCTCGGATCGTCATTTACTTTTTTTTTGTTGTTCTCTGCCCCTCCTCTGGATCTTAAGTGACGGTTGGAGTTCTGCTCTTTCAGATGAGACAGAGAACCGCGTTCCCGAGTGTAGCGCACACCAAAGACTTCAGGGGCAACAAGAGAGACAAGGTTCAGAACACTGAATTCAGTCTCAGGGCAACAAGAGAGACCAGGTTCAGAACACTGAATTCAGTCTCAGGGCAACAAGAGAGACCAGGTTCAGAACACTGAATTCAGTCTCAGGGCAACAAGAGAGACCAGGTTCAGAACACTGAATTCAGTCTCAGGGCAACAAGGGAGACCAGGTTCAGAACACTGAATTCAGTCTCAGGGCAACAAGAGAGACTAGGTTCGGAACACTGAATTCAGTCTCAGGGCAACAAGAGAGACTAGGTTCGGAACACTGAATTCAGTCTCAGGGCAACAAGGGAGACTAGGTTCGGAACACTGAATTCAGTCTCAGGGCAACAAGGGAGACTAGGTTCGGAACACTGAATTCAGTCTCAGGGCAACAAGGGAGACTAGGTTCGGAACACTGAATTCAGTCTCAGGGCAACAAGAGAGACTAGGTTCGGAACACTGAATTCAGTCTCAGGGCAACAAGGGAGACTAGGTTCGGAACACTGAATTCAGTCTCAGGGCAACAAGGGAGACTAGGTTCGGAACACTGAATTCAGTCTCAGGGCAACAAGGGAGACTAGGTTCGGAACACTGAATTCAGTCTCAGGGCAACAAGGGAGACTAGGTTCGGAACACTGAATTCAATCTCTGGGCAACAAGGGAGACTAGGTTCAGAACACTGAATTCAATCTCTGGGCAACAAGAGAGACTAGGTTCAGAACACTGAATTCAATCTGACGAACATGCACACATATTACACACACATGTGCGCGCACGCACAAACAGAGAGAGAGAGAGAGAGAGAGAGAGAGAGAGAGAGAGAGAGAAACAGACAGACAGACGACAGACAGACAGACAGACAGAGACAGAGACAGAAAGAGAGACAGACAGCCGGACCGACAGAGAGAGTGACAGACAGACAGGGAGGGACGGAAGGAGAGAGAGAGAGAGAGAGAGACAGAGAGACAGAGAGAGAGAAGTAGTAGTAGTAGAAGAAGAAGAAGAAGAAGAAAAGAAAGGCATTGCACTTGGCGACGCTGCCTCTCACGAGATCTTTCTCAACTGAACATAGAGAAATCCGTGCTTTCAAAGTGCCACGTTCACAAATGTTCACACACAGAGGCTAGAGAAATATGAGCAGTGCTCAGAATCGGTAGCGTCGTGTTGTGGCTTCGCATTATCTCCTGGAAGGGTGTGGGGGTGCGGGTGGCTGTCGGAGTGTGGAGGGGGGGGGGGGGGGGGAATAATGAGACGGACGGGTAATGAGACGGAACGGTGTGTATGTGTGTGTGTGTGTGTGTGTGTGCGTGACTGTGTGTGTGTGTGTGTGTGTGTGTGTGTGTGTGTGTGTGTGTGTGTGTGTGTGTGCGTGACTGTGTGTGTGCGTGTGTGTGTGTGTGTGTGTGTGTGTGTGTCGCAGGGGATGGGGAGGAACGGGGCTTGGGCAACAACTGATCATGTTCATAAAGAGAATGCATGGATCAAACGAGAAAGTAACACCCAAGTCTCTACATTGCACCGCAGCTCAATACACTTCGACACAAGGGACTAAAAAAAAAAATAGCATAATAATTCAGCACCATAGAACACAACATAACAACTCGTAACAACAAAACATACATTAACGCAGCAGTATACAGCTCAACATAACAATTCATGACAACACAGTGCAATAACTCAGCACAATGTGACGTAATGGAATAACTCAGCACAGTACAACATGACACAACGACTAAACTTAATGCAAAAAACATAGCACGAAAACTCAGCACAATGAAAAAAAAAAAACAAAACAAAGCGAAACAAAACAAACAAAACAAAAAAAACAAACAAACAAAAATCTACCACAATACCTTAGCAAAATATAACACAACAGTGTCGTTTGGAGAGATCGAAGATTAAATCAATGGCTGAGAAAATGGTCATCCCTAAATCAATACACTTGTTGAATTGTTAATACTTTAATGCCATGTTCTCCCGAGTACCTGCTGCGATTGTAAGAATGTTGGGGGTTGTGAACTAGTTTGTGTACCACTGTGTGTGTGTACGTGCGTACGTACGTGCGTGCGTGCTTGTATGTGCACACACACACACACACACACACACACACACACACACACACACACACACACACACACACACACAAGCTCAGCACAATCCAAACCAAGCTTATAACTCAGCACAACACTTTCTTGTAATGTGAACACTGGCCGCATATCTTGTTTACTCGCTTCTGTACTTCGTCCAAACATAAGAATACCCGAACTCACCGATGATTCTATACCTGGTAATATTTACTCCTGTTAGTCCTTCTGTACGGGTTGGTACCTTCTGTCAATTCCAGACAGGGCACACCCCAGAGGCAGAGCGGAGAAGCTCCGGATGGACGTCATAAAGAACTGGACTTTCTATAACATCTCTCCCTCGTCGCCCACAACTGGGGACACATAGGGCACTGTATGTCCAGAAAAAAAATCTGCTATCATTTTTTGACCAGTCATAAATCATATGTACACGTCTCGCAGCAGAAGCATGGATATTTAGATATTATCTGCATGTCATGTATTATGTCGGAGGCTACTCATGCATTAACTGTATATTATGATTTGTTCCGATCAATAATGCTTGATTTACATATCGTGTATTACGGACGGATGAAAGGCATATTCTCAGAAAATACACTCGGTATAAATGACGTATA
>JADBJO010007836.1:32500-72500 GCA_016801955.1 Conus betulinus
CTGTCTCGGTGTTCCCCTGTCTACACCTTCTCCTGTCTAAATATTCCCCTGTCTCGACCTTCTCCTGTCTCGGTGTTCCCCTGTCTCAACCTTCTCCTGTCTAAATATCCCCTGTCTCAACCTTCTCCTGTCTAAATATGCCCTGTCTCAACCTTCTCCTGTCTAAATATGCCCCTGTCTCAACCTCCTGTCTAAATATGCCCCTGTCTGGACCTTCTCCTGTCTAAATATTTCCCTGTCACGACCTTCTCCTGTCTAAATATTCCCCTGTCTCGACCTTCTCCTGTCTAAATATTCCTCTGTCTCGACCTTCTCCTGTCTAAATATTTCCCTGTCTCGACCTTCTCCTGTCTAAATATTTCCCTGTCTCGACCTTCTCCTGTCTAAAATATTTCCCTGTGTCGACCTTCTCCTGTCTAAATATTTCCCTGTGTCGACCTTCTCCTGTCTAAATATTTCCCTGTGTCGACTTCTCCTGTCTATATGTTCCCCTGTCTCATCAACCTTCTCATGTCTTAATGGTCTCTTGTCTCCACCTTCTGTCTCGATGTTCACCTATTTTGACCTTCTCCTGTCTCGATGTTCACCTATTTTGACCTTCTCTTGTCCCGATATTCACCTATTTTACTTTTCCTGTCTCGATGTTCACCTATTTTACCTTTTCCTGTCTCGATGTTCACCTATTTTTACCTTTTCCTGTCTCGATTTTCACCTATTTTGACCTTCTCCTGTATTGATGTTCACCTATTTTTGACCCGCTCCTCTCTCGATGTTCACCTATTTTGACCTTCTCTTGTCTCGATGTTCACCTATTTTGACCTTCTGTCTTGATGTTTGCCTGTCTCAATATTTTCCTGTCTTTTATGGTTTTTCTAACGTTATGTTCCCCTGTCTCGATTTTCCCCTGTTTTGATGTCCCAACGTCTCCATGTTCCTCTGTAACGACCAAGTTCCCTTGTGTCAATATTCTTCTGCCTCGATGTCCCCTGTGTCAGGGTTCCCCTGTCTACATGTTCCCATATGACAACGCTCCTATATCTCAGTATCCCCATATCTCAAATGCTCCCATGTCTCAATGTTCTAGTGCCTCTATGTTCCTCCATCAAGCCCTCATCAAAGAATCAAATATCACAGAACCATCAGAAACGTCCAATTTGGTGTTTATCTTGAATGGAAAATAAGGTATGAACTAGCTACAAATCAGTGGGTCTCTTCTGGTTTGACAATACACGGCAGAAAAACTGTATAATTTAGATAGCATGCAGATTTCGTCGTTTGAAAGGAAATGCTGCACGCTGTCTATCGGATATTCTAAACACGATTCAGCTGGCGGACCACAGTCGTGCTCTTAAGCAACAAGATGATAAATTCGTATTTTATTGGCGTAAGTATGGAGTATTGCCAGCACTCTGACTGTCAATATTTGTATACGTTGCAATGCCAGCGTGAAATCAGTCATGTAGCTGCTTTCTGTTGAATACAGACATTGGTTTGAAAAACAAAATGGGTGAGTTTTTCTATAGAATGATTATGGGTGTTTTTGTGTTTTCCCAACTGATGTCAAACATGGCGGTTCATGAGTATTCCAGCTGAAGCTATGTGAATAACAATTCCGACAGATTTGCTTGCCAGCCATAGGACCGTAACTATTTTTAGTGCGTGTGTGTGTAGGGGGGGGGGGGGGAGGGGGGATTGGGGTAGGGGGAATACTGTCTTAGTATGCCTACATATTTCGTTGTCAATCTCCAGCCCTTAAAGATAACGTTTCTCATTTTGTTTTCGGGAACAAAATTGACTTTTAACGGAAAGAAGCTGGATTGGGAACTAGATTAATATCTGACGTGATTAGCAGCATTCTGTAAAGCTCCTTACGATGGCTAGTAAGTGTGTTGTCGGCATCAACTTGCTGCAAAGTCAGGGGAAAAAAAATAGTCCCCATAAATCTGGCCCATGGTCGTTTATTTGGAGTCATGTTCGAGGTAAAATCGCTTGAAAAAAAGTGTCAAAAACTGCCGTTGATGCGGGATCAGAATCAGCGTAGTATTGTGTAGTATTGTATTGTATTGTATTGAATAGTATCGTGTTATATCATGCCACATCGCATTATATTACATTGTACTGTATTGTAATATATGGTATTGCATTGCATAGCTCTGTATTAGTCTCGTACTGCGCTGTAATGTATCATATTGCTTTGTATTGAACTGAGATGCATTGCTTCACATTGTATCCATTTGTATTAATTTAATGTATATTCTAACCGTACATTTTTCTATGTAAATTCTTAGCTATTCCCGAATTAGCACGCTGCCAGGGATACCGATACCGATATTCTTTGCCATTTTGATGTGCGTTTTGGCTTACCAAGTAAAAACTACAAATACCACACACACCACCATTTTTCACTCTTTCTGACTATTGGGCTCTATACCTCTGTTTTCATATCGCTGCCCCTCGCCCCTCCCCCCCCGTCCCCCTCCCCTACCTTCTCTGACCCTCCCCCTCTACCCCCCTCCCCCCCGTCCCTGTTCTCATCAGCACCTATTCCCCACCCACCCTTCCACCCACACCCACCTTCAACCCTCGTCCTTGCTGTCGTTGCTGAATCAATGCTGGCTTTACAAAGAAAGAGCGGCGGTGGCATTGGGCGAGAGCTGTCCGTTACGTGAGCGAGCCACGAGGCGGCAGCGACAGGCTATTGTGCGGCAGCAGCAGTTATCGGCCCTGTCGCGGACTGTAACGTACACCTCACCAGGGACTGCCGTCTTTTACTGCCTCTCGCTGATACTTTTGTAGTCGGGTAGTCTCGGGAGAAATATATCACGAAACCCTCTTCCGTTGAATGAAAAGCCCAAAGACAGACTTTTCAGTGGTTAGGAAACCGAGAGTAGGGGTTGTGGGGTGGGGGTGGAAGATGGTGGTAGTGGTGGTGGTGGTAGTGGGGACGGGGGGGGGGGGGGGGGGGGGGGGGGGGGGAGGCAGAGGCTGGTACCGGGTGGTTGTGTCAATAGAGCTGGAAGAGAACGGAGTGGGTTGGGCACGGGTGGCTCTGTCTATGCGGTGATCGTAAAAAGAGCTGGTGGAGGCTCGGTAGAATCTGTTGTCTATTGAAGAGTGAGTGAGTGAGTGAGGGGGTGAAGGGGTTGGTGAGGAACGAAGTCGCATCTCTCTCTCTCTCTCTCTCTCTCTCTCTCTCTCTCTCTCTCTCTCTCCTATATTCACATGAAACGTGTTACCTTCACTGTTTACATTACACTGCCCTTTAGTTCTATAAATACAATTATCTCATGCTCCCTTTCTTTCCAAAGATGGTGTTCGGGACACTGAAAATGAGCATGTAACACGTTATGAGAGGGTTGGAGGCAGTGAAAACAATGAGGATAGAGTTTACGAGCAGGGTCCAGGATGACTCGCTGTTCATGTCTTCATGTCTATTCTTCTATTCACCCGACGAATTCATGTCTGAATTCGTTTATTGGTGATAAACACGGTGTAATACGTGCTTCGACTTTTTCCACGGAATTTGGCAGGGGCAAGTTTTGTTGTTTGAAACAGTTAATCACCATCAGTCACAATAGAAAGGAAACGAAATAAACATTAGGCTGCATTTGTCCTTTTAGTCAAACTGAAAGGACGGACAAGTACCATCCATATGTTCAGAAATCCCGGGTCTACTAAGATTACAGAGCAATGGAGTTACAGATAATGCTGTAACACCAGCCGGAACACCTGGCTCGTAAAGATGCAAAGAATTGTGCATCTTGCGTTGAGACATAGACTGCTTTCGAAAAACTTTTAAAAACAGCTAAAAAATCCAAGTCAAAATATAATTATATTTACTGTGTATCTCCTGAAAACACACACACACACACACACACACACACACACACACACACACACACACACACACACTCGCGCGTGCGCGCGCACACAAACCTTTGATGACAATAACAGCAACGATAGCAACAGCGACACGGGAAAAAGACAATTCAAAATGGGGAGAAGAGAAAGACGAGAAAAGGAAAACAAATGTTGAACAGTGTGACTCTATTAAAGACCGATAGTTGTCCGAAATATTCTTTCAAACTCGTCTGTTACTCCTTGAAGCCAGTACAAGATACCCACAGGAAGCTTGAGATATCTATGACGGTTGAAAGGTACATTGATGAGATACCTTTTTGCTTTGTCTTGAACGAAGGGAGAGAATTTGGCGGGAGGGGAGAATGTCGGAGGCCAACGTGTTGTGACAAAAGGCAGGCAGAGGGATCTCTCCTCTTTACCATGAAGTGTAACTAGAATTCTGAAGCTGAGAAACAGCGGCAGAGGAAGAAGGACGTAGGGCAGTGTGTATGGCATGAAGTCTGGAAAAACCGGACTATAACCAAGATGCACAACAGAGAAAAGTCTTATCTCATTCGTGACGTAATCAGAAGTAGGTGTAGCCCCTGGCGAAGCCTGTATGGTAGGTATTAGTTTTAACTGAGGCAAGTCTAGCTGCAGAGTTCTGAATTTTCGAAGTTTATGAAGTATGAGTCTAGAGGACCTAAGTAGCAGCGACTTAACACAAAACGAATTGTAAAAGAACACTGAAGAATATTTGTTACTTTAACCTAAAAAGGGCAAATGTCAATGAAATGAACTCCGATAAGCGGATTTTTGTATTTTGTGCGTCTTTCATACGCGCAGATAAGAAATGCAAAAGAAAGAGTCTTATCTCGCATGAAAGCCAAGCTGTTTTACCGACCTTTAACACCTACTGATTGTCTGATCACTAGGCATTGATGGCTTAGGTACTGTTTACTATGACTTGAACAGTAAAATAAAAACAAAATCCTCGAGGAGCAATCAATGGAATTGAGACTCGTCAAGGAAATAACGATATCAGTTTACACCGTCAGCTGATGAAAGAGAAGAGAGGGAATGTTTCCTTGTTTGTTCTGTGTGCTCTGTGCTGTCATATCTGCTAGGCGATTCGGTGTCTAAGCAGCATTCCATTGGGTTATGGGAGCGTACTTATTTCATCATGGGAGCAGAGTTACCCTACTTATTTGTTATTTATTGTTTACTGTTCCCTGCCTCTTTTCATATTTACTTTCAAAGAGAAGAGGGGTTTGATGAACTTGGTGAAAAGAATATTACCAAGGACAAAGCCTTGTGGAACATAAAACCTAGGAAGACTTGGTCAGCAACGGCTGTTTTGAACAGTGACAGCTTGTTACAGTCAGTTAGAAAGACGTGATTAAGTCTATTTGAACAGACTGGCAGAGATTCCGGAAAGAAATAACAGGAGGTGAATTTTGTTGTCAATTGCATCAAAAGCTGCGGTTAAGTCGATGCGGCAGTGACTGAAATCTGACCGTCATTAGGTGCAGGCAGTGGAGTATTCCTGACCTTGGAAAGGACAGGTATAATGATGCAATGTCCAGGCCCAGAGGCAGACTGCAGTCGGGGGGGGGAAATGGGTTGTCAGATTTAATTCGATTCAAAGGTTATGACAGTAAGTCTTTTCAGTTTGTTTAGAATGTAAGGATAGCAAGGAGACAGGGTGGTATTTTGCTGTGATTGTTTCGATCATGTTAAATCTTCTTCGACATGAGTTTTGCAAACAGGAGGTGCAGAGAAAGACGGGACTTCAACAAGCAGAAGTGAATCGTTAATGACGATTCTCGTGGAGGCAAGCAGTTGATCACACTGAAGTAGCAGTGCCGTGGGGACTTAGGCAGCGAGTATGTTTCACACTGGGAGTTCATGGGTCATTCGTCAGGGCATGATTCACTGATGGACAGATCCTACCCATCAAGGGTGAGGATGTTTCTTTCTTGAGGGCAGTTAAATAGGTCCATCCAAGCTGGTCTTGAACATTGAAACAAAGGGGGGGGGGGGGGGGGGGGATGGGAATATTTATCACTATCACACAATCTGTTAAGGACGCCACATATCCGTTTACAGGAAGTATTGTTGGCAAGGACAAGATCTTGAAACTTAAAAACAAGAAATACATTACTGTGATAATCTAAACTAAGTACTATTAACAAAAAAGAAGATACATTAATAGATAATAAAGAGCAAGGTATAGACACGACTTATTGTTATGACTTTCATACATTTCTCTCTCTCTCTCTCTCTCTCTCTCTCTCTCTCTCTCTCTCTCTCTCTCTCTCTCTCTCCATCCATTCATCAATTTATCTATCTATCTATCTATCTATCTCTATCTATCTATCTATCTATCTGTATATATTATGAATCTATCTATTTATCTGTCTGTCTGTCAGTTTGTATATATATATGTGTGTATATATATATATATATATATATATATATATATATATATATATATATATATATGTGTGTGTGTGTGTGTGTGTGTGTGTGTGTGTGTGTGTGTGTGTGTGTGTGTGTCTGTCCGTCTATGTGCTGACAGAGTAAGTAAATGTAAAAAAAAAAAAAACGAAAAAAAAGAATGAGTAGGCAAACTTCTGTTCCATTACTTGGGCAATGACTCACAAAAGTTTGTACGAAAGACAAGAAGAGGAAGGCGAGGTGGAGGTGGAGGGGATGAAGACCAAGCCTTTCAGGAAAATATTTAGTTTGTCCCAAATGGAAGCACGCTGTAGCAAACGGATAGGAAAAAAAAGACAACGTGCCGGTAAGACCGAAACAAGATTTCAGCGTTGTTATAATCAGAGCTTCAGAGCTTCAGACCTCATCTAGATGCTCAAATCCTGTCTCTATCTAATTTGGACTCTGCTAACGTTGTCAACCATTCCCCCTTTAGCTCCCTTCCATACCCTCACCCCACCCCCACCCCCGCCTCAGGCCCTCCCTTCCCTCCCTCCCTCCCTCTCTCTCCCCCCCTTCCTCCCTCTCCCCGCTGCCCCTTCCCTTCGTCCAAATCCCTCTTCCGTTCCCCTAATCATCAGCACCAGCACACACACTTCAGAACCAACACGTTATCCACAAATCAATTAAGAACCACCGCAAGTTCAATGAATCAATTGTCCCGCGCTCTCATTCAGCCCCACGGCCCGCCATTGTCGCACACGCATTAGGGTTCCAGTCCGTCTTTTCACAAGCGCCGGACCACCACGCATGCGCAATGATGGCGGTTTTTCATGGCTGTCCCGATGACGGTGAAATGGCGCCTTTTTCTCGTTCCAGCGGGTTTGGTTTGTAGAGCGTCCCAGCGGCTGGCTGGGGTGCTTATCACGGCTATTCAGCACCCGACAAGCCGCTTTCAGGACCAGTTTTGTCAGTACCGGCGGCTATGCAGAGAGGAGAAAGCTTTTCGTCAGTGGGTGCTGTGAGAGAGAGAGAGAGAGAGAGAGAGAGAGAGAGAGAGAGAGAGAGAGAGAGACGGAGGCAGAGACAGAGACAGAGACAGAGTAGAAGAGAAGAGAGAGAGAGAGAGATGGGGGGGGGGGGGGGGGACTGGGGGTAGCAGGTTTTGTGGACAAGTCTTTGGCATCAGCGTGGGTCTATTCTGACGGGTTGAAATGACGCTGATTACTCTGTCTGTCTCTGTCGTTCTTTCGGGTTTCTGGGTCTCCCATCTTTCTCTTCGTGTGCCTGTCTGTCTGTCTGTCTATCTGTTTGCCTCTCTCTCTCTCTCTCTCTCTCTCTCTCTCTCTCTCTCTCTCTCTCTCTCTCTCATATCCGTTTCAGACTCTCATCCTCCGCGTGCTTGGGAAAGGATGGATGGATGCAGGGGGGAAGGCCACCAACCGTTGTGGATAGAGCATGCATCAGTAAACAAAAGAGTAAACAGTGAATGAAAATGAATTAATTAACAACCAAAATAAACAAGTCAAGAAACGTCAGGGGAAAAAAGAGACGGGGGTGGTGGGTGTGTGGGGATGGGGTTTGGTGGTGTGGGGTTGACAGCAGAGGGGTATCGAGGAATGATGATGTCCTGAATGCGGCCCTGCCTCGTTTCAGTGTAAGGAGTGTAGGGCCGACTTGTTTGTGGGGGGGTTTCTCCTCTGAAGCCCTTCTGCTATCAAGCTCTCTCCCAGAGTTTTTCTTTACTGACAAAGACGCCAACAAGCAGAACACATTTTGTGGGCATACCAAGCGCATGACTCGGAAGGACGAAAAAGGTAGCAGGCGAACAGGCATCTCGTGAAGTTAACGTAAAGTGATTGCTCATCATCCGCAGCTTCCGTCCACGATGGTCACAAAGGTGAACCCAGCACTCCAGTGGATTCCTGTTGTCTGTGGACTCCATGGAAAGTAGACGGCTGACAAACTGGCAAAGGAGTGAGAACTGGATGGCATGGAAGTCTGGTACTGTGAAGAGAATCGCCTATCATCAAGACTGTGTCTCCATCAACATGGCGTCAGTAAGAGCTAGACTTGGCCAGGCACCGTCATGTGAACCTAAATAATGAATTGGTCTAGTTCAGACTGATATTAACAAATTTCGACTTCATTTATATAATAACTTAGAATTGGCAAGACAGACAAATGCGCAGTAACACACACACACACACACACACACACACACACACACACACACACACACACACACACGCACTCACACACAATCTATGACCAGCAAAGACCTTATCCACATTGCTCCTTCTAGGATGTCCTTCGAAAAGCCACGTGGCCAGACCAGAGAATTCTAAAGAGGTAATCTGGAGGAATTCAAGACGGCAACTGCATTAGTAAGGGCTGCTGACGTAATCATCTAGTGGTTGACGAAAACAAAAAGAAGACCACCTCAGTAGCAACAGCCGCCTCGCCAATAACGGCAGCAACATCATACTGTATAGACGAGCATCATTACGAACAACAGCAGTGGCAATAACATATGATGCAACTGAAGAAATGGTATCTTCAACACTTCAGCAAAGTGCACCAACCTCCGTAGAAATCGCTCCACGAGTTTAACTTGCGGAAATCCTTTAAAAAAATATGTCCTTTTTTCCGGTTTCGGAAGTTAACTTGTTTTAGAGGTAATGATTTTCTCAAAATGTTTTGTTTAAAAACCTTTATTCTGTCTGAGAATGGTTTTGTCGACTATCCAAGATTACATTTTGACTCAACTGCACCAGAGACACCTCTCTCGGTGCCGTAGGTTAAAAAAATTACCTACACTTACCATGTCTCCAAAAGAACTGCAGATCATTTTCAGTCTTTCCAAAATGGCGGCATTACTGAGGTTTACCTGGAGTGAAATTCCACTGGTTTCCCTCTCCTTGTCTGAACATCCTTTTTTTGGCAGGAAATATTTCCTTTCTTTGTTCTGTGTGCTATGGGCTGTCATATCTGCTATGCCAAGCAGTTAAAGGCTTGTGTTTATTTCATCATGGGATCTAGAGTTTACCCTACTTGTTTCTTATCAATTGTTCACTGTTCCCTGCCTCATTTCAGATTTCTTTCATTGCAGTCAGATCGAGGTTACCTGTATTTGTTACTGTTTGTCCGTGTTTTTGTCTGACTGTATTCAAGATCGAAAAAGCTGTGCCAGTCTTGAATAAATCTTACTTTGTATTTGTTCGTGTCTCCAGCTATCGTTACTGTGTAGATGTGTGTGATATAGGGTATTTAGACAAGCTTGGAACATCCTTTGGGGGGGGGGGGGTGGGGTGTCCTTGCTTGTTCTGTGCGCTCTGTGCTGTCGTATCTGCCAGGCGATTCGATGTCGCAAGCAACATTCGTTTGGAGTTATGGACGTGCGTTTTTTGTTTGTTTTTTTTTTTTTTTTTTCATCATGGGATCTAGACTTGCCCTGTTTGTATCTTGTTTTCCGTTATATGGAGATGGGGTGACTGTGCTGGCCACGGCTGGATGGAAAGGGACTGCTGACGCTTCCACTCTTCTGTTTGATGGCTCATGTGAAGGGACGCCTTGTCTCCTTGGATGTGGCATCGCCTCCTAGGAAATACTCCTTGAACAGATGGATTGCAGCGGCCTGGCTGCGCCTGAACTTTTCTCTGTTCTTGGTTCCTTCGTTCCACGAAGACAAGATCAGGGCCCAACCCCGCATCATGGATTTCGGACTATGATGGTGGTTCACACACTGTATCTGGCATTCTGGTCGCCATTTTGTTTCGAAGACTTTTGCGACACTGTTCGTCTGTTGGTGTTTCTCAGATCAGTTGTAATTTCATTCCTGAACAAGATGTATTTCCCTGAAACATACAGTCAAGTGCAGGCCTGTCTGACGCCAGTCTCTCTCGAGCTGTGTTTACTCCACTGATTATAACATTTCTTTTTCTTTTTGTTGTTTGTCTGTTGGTTTTTAATACATTTCTTCCCTTAAATTGCTTCGAATGACGTGACTTTTGCAGAATAATTCAAACTAGATACCATTAACACGTCAAATTGTACAGTGGCTGATTTAATTGTAACCGTATACACGTTCTATTTATGATTGCCATGTGGCGTTCTGAGCTACATCTGTCCTTCAACAATGTAACAGAGGTTTGTAAATGTGGTTGTGCAGTTAGCACTTTGCATTTGTAAAATGTGTCTTTTCATTTTGCTTTACACCGTACAGCACCACGTTCTTGCCTATTGCAAAACTGTGACAAAGTGAACATTTCCTAGTCACAAACTGCTGAAAATTCATCCAAAATCCGTGTATAATGTCGCAATCAAGCAGTATATGAGAAATTGTCTGTTCCTCCCCCTCTCAAAAACTACAAATAGAAGAATTCACTAAACGGCGCAGTTACAAGAATCTCTGCGTTTAAAGTAATTGATACAGGAGTCCGATCTGAAACCATCTCAATTGCACATTCCTAGATATTCTACAACAATGTGAGAAAATGTGTTTATAGTTTAAATTCTCAAGAAAATTATTCCAGCAGGAAGTAAACGTTGGAGTGCTTCCACTTTCATCCAACAAATCTGATTACTTTTGCAAATGTATGATGCTGTTTAAACGGGCATAGAAACTACAATTATCTCGGTTTGGCCATGTAGGTTGACGAGAAATGAGTCGTGTTCCATGCATCCAAAATAAACAATATGGAAATGTTCCGCCTTTGAGCTTACCTGCCTTTTTAATCTTAAATTCAAATGAGTCATGAAAACGTACTGCTAAACTTTTTTTAAAATTCTAACCATAAAACAAGAAGAGAAAGTTACAATCCCATTCTGATTTACAAAACGGGACCTAGATTTTTAACTGAAATGAGTATTCCGCACACAGTATATTGAATATGACTTTTGGTTGAAGCAGCAGTGAAACATGTAACGTCTTTTTTTTAACATTGCCTACCCTTTGTATTTCACAGAAACAATTAAAATGCTATCCATATCTTCTGTTCAACAGTCTGTTGTGTTTTGCATGGAGACATACTGACTCACAACTAAATTCTGAGCTATCTTTTATGGCCTCAAATGACAGAACCATGTGTTTCCCGACATCTCCAATATCAATGGCGTGTATGTCTACATTAACAATGTATTGGTAAGAGGCAAAGATAAAATCAACAAATCTTTCAAAATTAACATCTCATGCTTGTTTGTAACGAACTCGCACATGAATTTAATCTTTACTTGAGCATATTTCATGATCATTTTTCTAGGTCTTGACAACACAACTTTTCAATATGTGGGGATTTTTGTAATATTCGTGCGCATTCCATACCAAGATAAACAAACAAGAAGGGCCATGTACTATTTACATATTTTTACATAATCCATAAACTCTTCTCATCCCCCGAACACATAATCCGCCCCCACTTCCGCCAGCAAATATCTCCAATGTCCGAGAAGAATATACACACACGCGGGCTGCAAGCACACACACACACACACACACACACACACACACACACACACACACACACACACACACACACACCGTGTCTCTCTCTCTCTCTCTCTCTCTCTCTCTCTCTCTTAAAACACACACACACACACACACACACACACACACACACACACACACACACACGAGGATAAAACTTTCTTTTTTTTTAAAAAAAAGGAAAAAGAAAGGAAAAAAAAGAAAACCCTCAAGGATGAACAGCAAACGGTAGTGAAAATTTAATACCCTATCCTTAGCAGATACTGGCGGCCTACTCTGCAGTATATGTCCATATGGCTTTGTTATGGCTTCTGTTAGATGTAATGTTTTCACGTTTTTGTTTTTTTTTGTTTTGTTCTTTTGTTCTGTTTTGTTTTGTTTTATTTTTCTTGGGCGGTGGTAATTTGAGACCACGTACTTGACAATATTACTTGACACAGCTTGCTTTCATCCGCCTTAACAATACCAATACTTTCAGCTATCATGTTATATGTTGTTTTGTCATACATCGATACATTTGTCTCCGCCGTTTCTTGTTTGTTGCTGTCAAAACTGTTTTTCCTGCGCGTTGGCAATCATTAGAGAGAGAGAAAAAAATCCTGTAATGTTAATGATAATGCACCGCCAAAAGAAAAAGCCGTAGACAAACGAATCAAAAGACAAAAACAAGACGCGTTTCGACCTCTTATGTCTTATTCAGGCAAGATACATAACACTTAGCAAAATGAAAATGAACAAGCAATCACTTATCTTCATCCAATCTGGCGCAAGGTGGCGGTTACGCGTTTGTCTACGTGTTTTTGGCGGGCATTATCACTAACATTTCAAGTTTGTTTGGATTTCCGCCTGCACTCACCTTGCTTTGCAACTAAACCATTAGGAGGCCCTGTGTGTGGTCGACTGGGCCGTAACAACAAACGACTGAAATCTGAAATAGGTGAAGTTGGTGTTGTTGGCCACGTTAGATTTGTCAACAGGGTAGCTTGCAACGAAGTTCTCGTAGGCCACAATGGATTTCTTAATAGGGTGATTTGCAGTGGGTGTCTTGATAGCCATTCTGAGTTTTTCAACAGTGTGGTGTACATTGGAATTCTTGTTGGCCACACTGGATTTCTAAACAGTTAGTCTGCAGAGGAGGTCTTGTTGGGCTACTCTAGAGTTCTCATCAGTACAACACAGTGGAAAAGTCTTGTGGCCACACTAGATTTCTCAACAGCTGGTCTGCAGTGTAAACACACTGGATTTCTTAGCAAGGCGAAATCAAGTGGATGTCTTGTTGAGCACACCGGATTTCTCGATAGTGTGGTCTGCAGTGGAGTTCTTGCTGGCCACACTGGGGTTTCCCACGTTAGTCTGCAGAGGAAATCTTGTTGGGCCACACTGGGTTTCCCAACATTAGACTGCAGAGGAAATCTTGTTGGGCCACACTGGATTTCTCAACAGTGTGGTCTGCTGTGGAAGACTTTTTTTGGCCACAGTGGATTTCTCAGCAGGGTGGTCTGCAGTGGACATCATGTTGGCCGCAGTGGATTTTTCAACAATGCGGTATGCAGTGGGGGTCGCACTGAATTTCTCAAAACTGCGATTTGCAGTGGGGTCTTATTGGCAGCACTGGATTTCACACACCAGCCAAAGGTGAGCAGTTTGCCAGCATATCAAATGGTACCTGTCCTTCAAATTCTAGAGCTGAATTTAATAAGAGCAACTTAAACTCTGTTCCGAATGATAGAAACCAGAGATAAGTATTACAAGAAAGATACTTGAGGATAGCGAAGAAGCTGTGCTGATTGTACAACTTGGAAAATGAGAAGCAGCATAAGTAGAAAATAAATCAGGTTATAAATGCAAAATGGATGTCCATTCGCCATTTACTATTTCTGTGTTCATTTATTTATAGATTGGTCCACTTGTCTATTTACTTATTTATGGTGGTTGTGCTGGCGCGGAGGGAGGGGGGGGGGGGGGGGGGTAGCAGAATTTTACCCTGAAAGCATTGAAATTGATACCACACAAGCCCTTTTTGCAAGCTAACCGACACAAACTGGTGGACTGGCATTAAAGCTACGTCGCTTTGTTTTATACAAAATGCGATCTCTCGTTGGCAACCCGACAAAAGAGAGACTTGTGTGCGCGTTACAATTGTTTCCCCATACAATACCTGCCCAACGCTCAGCACAACGAAACCATGAATAGACAGCTTCAACGGGCATTGTCCCCAAACGAGGCAAAACTAAAACCAGTTCAGCTACTATAACACGAGGCTGTCAGTGGCTGGATTTTCGGCACAAAGCGAGCGATTAGAAATGTTATTGGGCAGAGAGAAAGCGACGGAACAGGCCATAGATTTAGGTATTGATAACCACACAAAAAGAGATGCGGATGTGGCGTGGTCTTCTAAGGTCATGACATATTTCAACAATGGCCGGTGATGGACGAAACACAAAAAGACAAGGTAATGTGACAGTGAACGGGGTAGTGATGGGATTTTCTGTTAACGGGAAGAGAGGAGTAATCTTTGCAGCGCTTTGAGGAGCTACCATCCGTAAACAGACCTTTTGTTGCCATTGAAAGAGTCTACATCCCGAGCGAGGTACAAACTGAAAGAATACTTTATCTTTCAAAAAAAAAACAAAAAAAACATACAAGCTGAAAGAACGTTTCATCTTTTTAAGGCAGACATACGTGTCGAAAGAATATTTCATTTTTCAGAGGGAGACAGACAGCACTATCGCACAAACACCAATCAATATTTGAGGACACTGGTATCTCACCGACACAAGGAGATGCGCACACATTCACTGCATAAAAGATAGGTTTGCAAACAGGTTCAACACAGCACAACATCCCATTCGTGCATGAGACATACCCTGAAATCTGTTCCATGCGTTTTTAGGGGAAAAACGCATTTGCAGATCGAAAATGCACCAAAAAAGGAAGACATACAGTCTTGTAGTTAGACATTAAGCGGGTAATAACTTAATGAAAACACAGCAATAAACAGTGTCTTAAAAACTGGTTTTCTTCTGCTGTTAGCTGTGGTCTTGCGCCAAGTATTTGTATTCTATGAACATAGTCACACAAACAACTATGCAAACAGTAAGACGTGTACAGCTCTGTTTTCATCATTGCCTCTCTCCAAAGGTCTTGAGTGCTATATAAATATTGCGCTACAGAACAACGCAAGCAGATATGATTACATGAAACAAAACGAAGCTTACCTTGGAAGGCGAGTCATAATGCAAATCCTGGCGAATTTGTCGCTGATACTAACAAAGTGCACGTGATATAAATACCGTACGTTCGGCGCCAGTATTAAGAGTGTAAGGAGAAAACACTAAGGCAAAAAGTAATATATCATTTTGACTTTGAAATAATACTTCTCAAGTCATTGTGTAATAAACAGGAGTAGGCACGAGCAGTGTTCCATTACTTAGTGACTAATTCGTCAGAATTTGCAATGAGATGATTTAAGCGCGTCCATTTGTTTCATACAATGCTGAATCGTTCCCTAATAAAGGTGTCATTAGGAGTGCTAGTGAGACACTCAGAGGAAAGTACCTGCCAGCTGCAAATACAAATTCCAATTAGTAGATCCATTAAGACAACTGAAAACATACCATTATGGCTTCTCCAAAATCTGGATTTTCACTGAAACGGCTTTGCTATAGAAGCGAGTTCTTGTCATAATGACACTGACTGGTACATTCTGTTTAGCCTCGAACGCACTGCTGTCTTGTGTTCTGAGTTGTGAAAATAGTTGATTCAATGTCTGCCTCTTCGAGAGTCCATCGCATCCAGTCCGCCGCAGTGTCAGCTGATTTTGGCATGGTGCCTGTGAAGCTGTAACTAACTTCACGCTGTCTTTCCCCCATTGAGGCAGTCCTTCTTGAATAATAATACAATGTCGCTAACATTTCCAAGACTTTTTGGCTTCCATGTTGGGTAACTGCACGTGGAAACTGAAACAAGAGCGCAGACAATTACTGCACGGCCAAACGAAAGAATAAACAATTACAAAACAAACACAATGCATTTTGGACCTAGTTGGTCTTCATCAGGCAAGACAAATAACATTCAAGACAATGAAAACGAAGGACGAATAGCCTCTCATCTCTTTGAACTGACTGCAAAAGGTCTACTGACTTTACTTAAGAAGATAAACTGAATATCCTAGTAATTCATGGTACAAGCGTGTGTAGTACTAACCCACTGCTGACTTATTCAGTCAGTACGGCGGTCTTTTTTTCTTGGGGGGGGGGGGGGGGGGGGGGGGGGGATTCAGAAAGGGGTATATCCACATTAACTGCAAGCACATGAATTACTGACAATAAAGAAAAACTCAGGGGGAGGTTGACAGCAGAGGGTCCTCAAGAAGAAACTCACATCAGGCAAGTGTTTCGGCCCTGAGTTCTTTTCACTCTGATCGGCATCGCCACATCGAGATCATGGCGCCTAGATGTCCTTCTGCTGCCTGAATAATTTTTTCCCTGGTGCTGTAGAAATTCAAACTAACAACTTTTAGACAGGTGGGAATCTTATTTTTTTTAGATGGATGTCTTACCCACATCGCTTTGGATGCCTGTTCTAAGTTGGGAAATGTAAGCTTTATGAAGTCAGATTTTGTTTCTCCTCGACAATATATAGCTGGAGTTCTTTTCAGCTGCCACTGCCATTGCCTTTAAAGTTCTAGTCCTCTTCTTACCAGAAATCCCTGGCTATTTTATGAGATCATAATCTTATCAGCCTACTAAGCCCGTTGCTCAACTTTTATGACGAGGACTTTGGCAAATTCTCTCAAGCTGCTCGCTTAGCTTGTAGATGTAGGCTCGCTCTATTTTGCATTTATAATGGCACAGTGACTTTCATCACAATCATTTGTTTTGAGTGAAGTACAGTATCCAGTCTCAAGCCACTCTTCCTATTGTCTGTGGATGGTTTTCTTAGTCAGGAACGTCTGATGCGCACTCCTAGTCATCCAGTCTATTCAGTAAACTCCGATTTCACATTGTTGATGTCACAGGTGTTCCAGAACATGATTTGTGGCTACCTGCCGTGTGGAATGACGTTGCTGGGGGTTTGCGGTGACATACCGTTTTTTCTCTGGCAGTGCTAATAGCATGTGCTATTTTCCTTAAACTCGTGGGTGTGTCGCAAATGGGCATTTTCCCTGGATTAGCACTGCTTGGCATACACTCGGGACTATTTCACTTTTTGCTTGCCCTGCCTTTGTTGGACTGCCCTCTGGATTCGCTTGGAATTCCCTTGTTTCTTCAGCTGTTGTATCACCGTGTCTCTGTGCTTTCCTTTTTGCCTCTGACCACCTCTTCAGTTCTATTGACCTCAGTCTCCTGTCTGTTGGTTTGTGCATGTCTGTTAGTTTTCTTGTCCTCGAGGTTTTTTTTTCCTTCTTGCCACGCCCACTACCTCCTAAACTTTCTATGTTTTCCCGGTCTTTTACCTGCTCACATTAGCTGCGAAAATGAATGAAATACCTTCAACAACATGCATTTCACTAATCATGAACATGAGTAACATAACACTAATTTCAGCACTTTCTAAATTTAGTCTTTCCATCGTATAGTAAATGTGATCCAGTGGCCGAAGTTCTGTATACAGGACGTTACTGAGTCAAATCGTTGAGTAATTTTTTGGATTAAAAAAATATCTTCGCGCCAAACCTTACCACGCAGACCTGCACAATTGAAATGCAAGGCAACTCACGTCGCATTACTGACGGTTCTGTTGCTCTCCGTTTGAGAATATGTGACAAAATCCATGTCAGATGTTAAGCAATCATCTCATAAAAATACGGTCATGAATACTGGGCCGTTTTCTTTTCTTTTTTTTTAAAGTTTGATAGGAATTTCATTGGTAGCAGGGGATCAACTATCCAAACTTTTGCAGTAGAGCCATGGTTAGTGTTGGGCTGTTGGATTTTAGCCCTTGGTAGGAAGTGTTTTGATTAGTTGTGCCCCTTGATTCTTGTGAGCACCTGTTTTGTGTGTGTGTGTGTGTGTGTGTGTGTGTGTGTGTGTGTGTGTGCACGCGCGCGCGCGCGCGCGCGCGCGTGCGCGCCCCTCCTTCGATCGCTGTTTTAAGTTAAAGATATAGAAGGGAGAGTATCAGTATCCTACCGTGATTTTCCGCTCTTTAACTGCCTTGGAGTCCTGTTTGCTTACACAGACCACCAACCACTTCCTGGGGGCATAGTTACTGAGCGCATATAAAGGGCTAGACTTGTTGTGCTGGCTGGGCTGTCTTCTACGCCAAAAACACTAGCTTTTTTAACGTGTGTTAAGCGAGTTCAGTTGGATTCTCTCTTGAGGGCACATAAGACCGTATGGCGAAAGCTTGGCTGTGTCTGGAGTGGCACTGTCTTCATCTGTCCGTGGGCAAGGGTGGTTGGGTCTGTGGGGTGTGCTCGACAGCTGGAGGGTGGTGTGTTTTTCGCCGGTGGGCTCTGCAGTCATGAAATACGGGCTGGTACACCCATGGGGATGCTACTTTAAGGCTGTTATGAGTTGCATCCTGTAGCCTGATTTACCTCTGTTCAGGAGCAGTTATGTCCCTTGATATCTTAATGGAGTGTCCTGCGCGTGCCTGTACCGATTGTCAACACAGCGCAGGCCTCCAAGGGTGGTACAGGACTGCTCTAAAGGCAGGTGAAGACAGTGCTTCTCTGGGTCCCCCAGCACCTTCGGGTTTTTTTTTTTTTCTACTGCGCGCATGTAAAGACTAGACTTGTGCTTGCTGGGCTGTCTTCTACGCCAAAAAACACTAGCTTTTTTAACGTGTGTTAAGCGAGTTCAGTTCGCTGCCTACACATACCATGTGCTCGTTCGCGAGCTACCGTTCGTTGAAAAACTGTTGGCAACTCTGTGCCAATGGACAGAGACCAGGGTGGGTATGAAAGATAAGATGCAAGGAATGAAAGTGTACTTGCGCTGATAATACTACAAGTAAAAATGAGCAGTAACGGGAGAGAAAGAAATCGATTTAAAAAAAAGTATCACTCAATGGGTAGATTTGGTTTGTTTCGTGTTTAAAATGAAGATTTTTTTCTTTTTCGTTTTTTTTTTTTTTTTTTTTTTTTTTTGGGGGGGGGGGGGGGAGGGGTGCGGAGGCAAAGTGGTGAGTGCGGGGGACGGGACATAGTGGGATGGGTGAAGTCGGTGGAGGAAAGAATCTGCAGATTGGGATTCCAGAACTTTCATCTGTAAATCATAGGGAAAATGTGACCACATAACTCTTCTCTGTGGCTAACCAGTGCAAAATGGTGAACTGACATTAAACGAAAAGCTGCGTTGGCACAGTTTCGCTCAAAATGCCAACTCCATTCAGAAACCAGACAAAACAGCGACTTTGGTGTGTCGGCTACGTTTTTCTTCCCAAACAATAGCTGTCCAAAACACAACAAAACAAATGTGTGAACGGAGAGTCTACACAGGCATTGTTTCCAAACGAGGCAAAAACTGAAACCAGTGTAGCTACTATAACACGACACTTCCAGTAGCTGCTTTTTTGTAACAAAAAAAGGCAATTAGAACCTAGAGCCTGTTATTGGTGGACACAGAGCGACAGAAGAGGACACAGACTCAGGTATTGATGGCCACACAAAAGCAGCCGCTGGTCTGATCTCCGTAGGTCGTGACATATGTTAACAATGGTCAGTGACAGACGAGAACACAAAAGACAAGGTAACAAAGTATGGGTGGCGACAACATGAACTGCTTGCTTGATTGTTTGTTTTGTTTTTTTCTTTTCTTTTTCTCCCCCCCCCCCCCCCCCCCTTTTTTTTTTTTCGTCTTCTTTTTTGAAACAGAAGGGGATTATGTTCCATTGTGCTATATTGGCCTATCTTCCTTGATCAGACTTTTTTTTTCGATTCCTGCAAGACTAACATAAGAACAAACATACAAACTGAAAGAACGTTTTGTCTTTCAATGACAAGTGTGAGAACACTGTTTCTGAAAGAAAAAATAAAAGCATCGGACGCTGACACACCACACACACATAGAAAACCAATCGTAGTTTGCACTTAAGTTCCCTGAATAAAAGATAGACATGTATACACGAACAACACAGGGTAACATCCCATTCGAGCGTAAGATATACCCTGAAATCTAGGCTTTGCATTGTAAAGACACCTACAGTGTGAACATCACTCCGAACCCAGCACAGTTGTCCAGCTTGTTGCTTTCAAAGTGGGGTGGCCGCAGGCGGAAATTGAAACAAGAGTAAAAACGGAATTCCTGAACCGCCAAACGAAGGGGGAAAAAAAGCTACAAAACAAACACAAAGCGTTTCGACCTATTGGGTCTTCTTCAGGCAAGACAAATAGCATTCAAAATAATTAAAAGAACGGACAACCAGTGACTTAGCCACTAAGACTGTTGCCACGGCAACCATGCTGTTTAAGAATCCTCTAACCCACTCTCCTTTCTCCCATACTACAACTGCTATTGCCATATTATCACCAAAAGTGGTAGTAATCCTGTCTTAATTTGTTTTTTCAACGTTTTTATCATCATCATTACCATTTATAGTATCCCTGTGAGTAAGACAATTATCATCATTACTACCTTTACTCACACATTATCTCCCTTTTGACAACCCCGTTTTCATTCAATGCCTATCTTGCGATGAACTGATTGAAGATAAGTGATTGCTCGTTCATTTTCGTTGTATTAATTCTTTTGTATCTTGCCTGAAGAAGACCTGAGGGGTCGAAACGCATCGTATTTTGTCTTGTAATTCGTTTGTCCATGTTTTTTTTTTATTTATTTATTTATTTTTTTGGCGGTTTGCTAACATTTATTTAAGATTTCATGTAACAATTGTTGCGCTGTGTTGAGACCGCTGCATTTTCCGGGTTTAATCGATCGATCGATACATACCAAACACGATGGAACACTGAGACTGAATTATTTTCGCTGTTGACAGGTATCTCTGATAAAAATACCTTACTTCGACCGTTTGAGGTCTTCAGCAGCTCTTGGAGGTACAGTTAATCACCTTCTTTGTGTACACATTGTTGTCCATTTGGATAACACAAACCCTGTCATCCAGTTCTGAAAGTTCATGACATTGTGGTATCATCATGTCTAGCTATTCGTTTTCTCGAGGCTACTGACCGGTTTTTATTATGAATTTTCAACAACGTGTTCTCCCAAACACTGATTTCTGATGTTATCAATTTTCAGCATTAACGAACACCAAAGCAGCGTTATCCATGAAAAATGTATTGATTCACCACACTTGTCGTGTTGAATGCACAAAAAAAAAATGTCAAAGTTGTTAAATTTTAGTGGATCGTGCACGGGGCAAAAAGTAACAATAACGCATCCGAAAATTGTTACATTTATTATGGAGACTGTTGCACTGTTGCATTTTTTTTTTACGTTGTGTGAATGGCTCTATGAAAAGTGGTGTTGGGTGTCTGTAGGACTTTGCTGTTCACTGCAAACCTGTTTCATTTTGAGGAATGGTGTGACACCAATGCTCTTGAAAATGTTTCAGGCGATATAGGCAGTGACTATTAAGAATAATCAAGATAATAAAGACAACAACAAAAACAACATTGACAACAATACGGACATCAGCATCAGCATGAATAATAACAACAATGATAGTAATAATATAATAATAATAATAATAATGATGATGATGATGCTGATGATAATGATAATATCAATAATATTAATGACAATAATGATGATGATGATGATGATGATGATGATGATAGTAATAGTAAGAATAATACACAACAACAACAACAGCAATGACAACAACAATTACAACAAAAGCAACGACAATAATGATGATGATGATGACCATTATCATCATCATCATCATCATCATCATCATCATCATCATCATGACGATGATGATGATCATCATATCGTCGTCGTCGTCGTCGTCGTCAAAAAAGAACATTTAAAATTGTCGTATCTCGAAGAAGATCGGAGTGCTCACACATACGCGCATGCGCACACACAGACACACACACAGACACACACAGACACACACAGACACACACACACACACACACACACACACACACACACACACACACACACACACACGAGGACAAAACTTTCTTTGTTAAATAAAAAAGAAAAGCAAAACAAAACACAAAACAAAACAAAACAAAACAAAACAAAACAAAACAAACAAAAACTCAAGGATGAACAGGGCAGTTTCCACCCACCCACACACCTAAAGAGCGTGCGCATGCACGCGTGCTCGCGCGCGCAAACAGACACACACACTCACACACACACACACACACACACACACACACACACACACACACACACACACACACACACATACATACATACACACACACGCGCGCGCGCGCGCGCGCGCACGCACGCACGTATGCACGCACGCACACACACACACACACACACACACACACACACACACACACACACACACACACACACACACACACACACCACACACACACACGCACGCGCGCGCGCACACACACACACACACACACACACACACACACACATACACACACACACACACACACACACACACAAGAAGCGCGCCAGGGGTGGAACTTGGCTTTGATAATAAGTATGAAGAAACAATTTCTGGGGAGACTAGTGTTAACTTAATCAGAGTAACAATAAGCTACGATCCGCAACTCAAGAACTGGTTAGACAGCTGCAGCACGCACAGACCGTCCACATGCTCAGATTCCGATTGGATATATGTGCGGATATATGTGCGAGCGAAGAGGAGTTTTATAGAACGCTGAAGCCAACAAGATTGAACCATAGGCAAAAGAGGCTGAATAGTGTGAAGCTGTTGAGACAACGTGACAGCTACACATCAGAAAAGTTCTACGGCCGTGATGGAAACTTAAAATTATCAGCTAAGACAGAGATGTGAATAAAATGGGTCACATCGAAATCCAGACGCTTTTAATGCCCTAAACAAAGTAAAACAGGTCCACTCAATCAAACGCATTTTCAAAGGACCGAGAATGAAAACTTGATATTCCTAGCCATTATGTTGATTCTTAGTGATGCACCACTTCCAGCATTCGTCTAACATTTGTCCAAACGATAAATGTTTGTTTTCTATCTTGTTTCAGTCGCACTGGGCAAATAAGATTAGTATTAAAATAGTCTAAACTCTTGAAATAAAACTCGAATGGATTTCTTGATATTTCAATCATCTTTATTTCATAGTAAACAGGTGTTCAGTTCACCGACAACATGTTTATTATCTTCCGTGTCCCTTCATTGGTGTTACTGGCAGCTGCCTCTATATCCACTCCGCCATCCACAGCCACACAAAGGCCTGTCCCTTGGCAGCCACAGTGCTAGCAGTCCACAATGCTGCTGAGTGACTAGGGTGGTGTTCAGAAGGACTGACTCTGACCCCATACAGACAGGGTACCATCTGGCAGACCGCTTACCAGCAACAAGAATTTATGGAATTTCGTGATTTTTTTTTATCTTAAAGCGTGTCTTTGGCTGTTCTGTGTGTCTCACGTCTATTGCTGACGTCGTCGTCTACCCCCCTAATGAAGTCGTATCTCATCATTATAAATCAATGAAAACGGGAATGCAACTTTGAGCATCGGATCAGACTGCAAAAACCACAATTGTTTCATGATGTAGCCATTTCTTTCGGTTGAAAGGTCTTATAAGCTTAAGAAGAACTTTCCAGCAACTTCAGTCATGGTGACACATCAGGAAATCAAAGGCTGTCTATGATATTTTGGACTAAAAGAAATGAAAAGTGAAAGATGGCATAGGGAGAAGAAGAGAGAAGGGTGCAGGACTTCTCTAAAAAAATGTAATTCAATGGATCAGAACACAATTCACCATAACGCAGCACGACACAATACATTACAAAACACACTGTGCCAATACAATATCAAATAAAGCGTTTTGCACATGCAGCCTTCTACTCCACCATATCACTGTTGGATGTGAGGTAAGAGATGCCGATACCACCAGTCCATTCCTCTGCCTTCGTGGTTTGAACCAGGTCCTATTTCTCTCCCCTTTGTGTGGGGGAAGGGGTCTGATAGGGAAAGAATAGAAGTCAGAGCTCCCATTGTCTCGCTTTGTGTCGCTGTTCTGAAGACTGGGGTCTTAGTTCACCGGTCTCTTTTCCATTGAAGTTTGTTGCATGTGGGGATTTGTAAGGGACTGGAAAAGTATAAGAAAATTAATTATTCATAGTGTAAGAAGAGACCCACTTTAATGTGGACAAGCATTATCGCATTTTGCAGACGGTTTAGGAAGGTGAGGAATCTTAGTTGTAACAGTTCTGTCAGAATTGGAGTGTACAGAAAAAAATTGAAGCTGTTTTTCCTCTTTTAATTTAGCTTTCAAAATTGAACAGTAATAACAATACTGTACCAGTCTTTTACCCTGTTGATTTGTTCACGTCGATTTTACACAACTTCGCAAAATGAGATCAAGATAGCTACAGATCAGTCATTTATCGGTGAATGGGTTGACATCGAAAAACACAGAAATCCGGACAAATGCAACACATTATCCAATCATTAAACAAGCACGTTGACGTCAAAAGACAGTGAAATACTGAGCATCGGTTTACAGCATTTTTGGAATTTGGCATGAAACAAATGAATTTTTTTACAAATCTAGTGAAATGAACCCTCCCTTGCAAGGCCTCATAATCAGGATGTATAAAACTGTTGAATATAGTGACAGTGTCTTCCGCTGCAGGTTGAAAGTCTGAGGTTCAAATCCCCTCAGAGTGATAAAGACCATACATGGATGGCTCCAGAGTTGTTGAGCATACACTATAAATCCAAAGCAGGCACCCATATGGGCACGTTTCATTCCTTAAATGAACTTGTCTCTAACAGTGCTCTTCAAACACACAGACTGATATTGCACGAGTCTACAACTTTCCAGTCTGGCTAACGCTGGGATGAATCAGCAAGATATAATTGAATTTGCGTGCTTGTCTTTTTTTATATCTTCTTGAATGGAGCATGCAGTCAATTAAGGTTTGTGTTTGATAATAGGTATTTCAATTTAATTTTGTCGTAGATCTTTATAAATCTTCGATCCATTACTTAAACCATTTATAATTAGAGGCTTGTTTTTGCTATCATGCATTTCAATTTAATCTAGTCGTAGTCATTAGAAACCTTCGATACGAAAATTATACCGGTTATGATTTGAAGTATCTCATTGTGTTCATTCCTCAAAATATTTTCAAAATTGTATTATTCTAGTCCTTTATTGCACAGCTGTAGATTAGATAAGCCAGACAGTTTACCTGAGTACGTAAGATTCTAAAACACATTTTGTTACTTTAAAAACTATCATTCAACTAGTATCCCATGTGAATGACAACTTCTCTTGCCCACATTCTGCAACTAAATGTAGTTGCTATTTTTTAATTTACATTACAAAAGGTATGGTCAACTGCAATACCTGCATTTTCGTCCAATGACTTGGGAACATTTAGATTGTCATCTGTTAGAGAGAGAGAGAGAGAGAGAGAGAGAGAGAGAGAGAGAGAGAGAGAGAGAGAGAGAGAGAGAGAACGAACGAGCGAACGAACGAAATTTTGTTTCATCAGGGATAATGGATAAAGCAAATTAGAAATGCTTTCTCTGCACACTGCCCTGGGGACGAAAAAAAAGACAAAAAGAAAAAAAAATCAGAAAGCACATGGAAAACACGCAAGTTAAGATTGCAGAAACCAAAAAAGGAAAGCGAATACGCGAGTCGACAGGTAAACTATGAAAAGGAACACACACACACACACACACACACACACACACACACACCACACACACAGAGAGAGAGAGGAGGGGGGAGAGAGAGAGAGAGGAGAGAGAGAGAGAGGAGAGAGAGAGAGAGAGAGAGAGAGGAGAGATGAGAGAGACACAGAGACAGAGACACAGAGAGAGGAAGCCAGGGGACAGACGCACACACAGGAGAGATCTATTTTTCTGTACCCAACATAAGAGGAGAGAGAGAAGAGAGAGAGAGAGAGAGAGAGAGAGAGACAGAGAGAGAGAGAGAGAGAGAGGAGGACACAGAGAGAGAGAGAGAGAGAGAGAGAGGAGAGAGAGAGAGAGAGAGGAGAGAGAGGAGGAGGCGGACGCACGTGTATTTTTTCTGTACCCAAGATAATAGAACAACATGCAATGCAGCTTGAAGGATTACAACACTGTGCAACACTGTGCACCAGTACAGAATGCAGTGTAACATACAATACAAAATACTATATTTGTCCACCACATACGGCTCTGTCCTCCCCACCCGACAAACATCCCATCCTGTTACATTTGAAGGAAGGGGAAGTAATGCTGGTCCTCGCCACCTTATTTCCCCTGGCCCATCTAAGGGGCCCAGATTCTGTTTTCTCTCCCTTTGTATCCGGAGATGTGGCCTGACCGAGAGAGAAAAGAACTCAAAGCTCTGTTTGTCTCACTGTGTGTGTTGCTTTTCTGAAGATTTGAAAGGGTTTGCCAGTCCCTTTTCGGTTCCAGTTTCTAGCTTGGAAAGTTTTGTAATGGACTGAAAATGTTTACGACGATTAATTATTGATTGTGGGCGATGGATTCACTTAAACCTGAACAAAACACATTGCGTTTTTGCGGGGTTTATAGTAGTAGATGGAGACGTACCTTTTGCAATCTACAGGTTACGGATTATGAAATTCTGTCGAACAAATTTCGAACTTGTTCTTGAAAACTGAACGTTAATGGTGTTATTTAATCAGTCTCTTATCAGCATTATGTTACTGTCATCAATTTAGTGCTTCGTTTTAAAAACTGAAAAAGGTACCGAAAAAAATTGATTTGGGTGTATGTAGGGATGTTGCTAAAATTCTGGTGATCAACGACACACACCCAAATTATGACGAAATGCATGAATACCGAAACACTGCGAAGAATGGATAATTGCTTTCCGGTATGTATCTTGATCTGATTATCTCAAGCTAGATTATTCAAGGACCTCTTGAAATGTACGCCCTGTACAAGCCCCCTTACACGATCCCTTACGCAGGATACACTGAAAGAAAAGGACAAGGGCGGAAGAGAAAGACAAAGAGGAACACAAACAAATATGAGCAGAGTTCCTAAATGAAAACAATTATCGCATATGTACATTACAACCATGCCTACATTCCTTACACTAGGCACATTATAGCACATCAGTAGCCCCTTGTCCACCAGGCCTCCCAACCCTCAATCACACGCGCACACACAATAGCACACAAACATGCACATACAACACACAGACACACAGACACACAGACACACACACAAACGCACGCACACACACACGCACACACACACACACACACACACACACACACACACACACGCGCGCGCGCGCGCACGCACGCACGCGCACACACACACACACACACACACACACACACACACACACACACACACACACACGGATCAAATGGCCAAAGCAGTCACGGGTTAAACTCTTTGCAAAACAACCATGGGAATAAACGTCCGAATGTACAAGGTATTGCATGCACTTGACATTGTCATGCATAAATCGTTTACTGACCTTACTGTCTGGCCAGCTGCGTTTACCAAGTCCAGGACTACCAAGCAGGTTCTTACTGCGAAGCGGAGAGTATGGGATGGTCATCAAAATGAATAAGATAAGACAGATACACAAGTCGGTGTTCTCGGATGACGCACAATACATACATAGACGCGCTCTCACGAAGACGCCTATAACAACAACAACAACAACAATATCAAGTACGCATATTAAGTTGCAAGAGCAGAATGCACAGTATGGTACTCTTTATGACACTACTATTTTTTTATGTTTAAAATGCTTTGATATTCTAAACAGTTGAAACCAATCATTGGACGTTGAGGTGGAATAGTAGAGGCTCATATATTTGTAAAATGTGTCTTCACTTCCCTATTCAGAGTTATGTATGCTATGGGCTAAGTTTGGAATACTAGAACCATTCAGTCGAGTTTCATCCACTGAATGGACGCGTCTCTGACAGTGTTGCTCAAATTTCCTGACCAACACTGCAGATGCCTGTATCTCTCAGGCTGGTTAACGCCAATACACACTATGAAAATAAACACGGAGCACGGCTCTGTCATGCAGCCTGTCTCAGACGAGAATGGAAATCCTAAACATCACTTCATCATACTTATCAATCAACATAACATTATGTCTCAGATTCAGTGGACTTTGTGCCCCTGCTCTCATGGTGACCCCAGTTTGGATATCTTTTCTACTTTTATTCCTATGGTGAAGTTCTGTCGAGGTCACCAGTACCGGCAAATTCACGGCAATGTCGGTGGACAAACGTAGTGTCACCCTGCAGAAGAGAAAGAGCTCATTCACGCTGGCTCCATGACGAAGGAAATATTGTTGTCAGTAGGGGGCTTAGTAAGTGATGTTCTGTTTATGCTGGACAGAACAGCTACCAATGAACACTACTAACGTGACTGGGCAGCTGTGGAGTGTCTCCTCTAGAGGGATGCCTCATCACGACTTGACATTGACTGCTCCCTGTGGAAAGCCATCGCCCAGGCGGTGGAGGGACAAGCCAGGCTGTGGAAAGACAAGCCAGGCTGTGGAAAGACAAGCCAGGCTGTGGAGGGACAAACCAGGCTGTGGAGAGACACGTCAGGCTGTGGAAAGACAAGCCAGGCTGTGGAGGGACAAGCCAGGCTGTGGAGAGACAAGCCAGGCTGTGGAGGGACAAGCAGGCTGTGGAGAGACACGTCAGGCTGTGGAAAACAAGCCATGCAGTGGAGAGACAAGCCAGGCTGTGGAGAGACAAGCCAGGCTGTGGAGAGACAAGCCAGGCTGTGGAGAGACAAGCCAGGCTGTGGAGGGACACGTCAGGCTGTGGAGAGACACGTCAGGCTGTGGAGAGACACGTCAGGCTGTGGAGAGACACGTCAGGCTGTGGAGGGACAAGTCAGGCTGTGGAGAGACAAGCCAGGCTGTGGAGGGACACGTCAGGCTGTGGAGAGACACGTCAGGCTGTGGAGAGACACGTCAGGCTGTGAGAGACACGTCAGGCTGTGGAGAGACACGTCAGGCTGTGGAGGGACAAGCCAGGCTGTGGAGAGACAAGCCAGGCTGTGGAAAGACAAGCCAGGCTGTGGAGGATCAAACCAGGCTGTGGAGAGACAAAACCAGGCTGTGGAGGATCAAACCAGGCTGTGGAGGGACACGTCAGGCTGTGGAAAGACAAGTCAGGCTGTGGAGAGACAAGCCAGGCTGTGGAGGGACAAGCCAGGCTGTGGAGGGACACGTCAGGCTGTGGAGGGACAAGCCAGGCTGTGGAGGGACAAGCCAGGCTGTGGAGGGACAAGCCAGGCTGTTGAAGGACAAGCCAGGCTGTGGAGAGACAAGACAGGCTGTGGAGAGACAAGTCAGGCTGTGGAGAGACAAGCCAGGCTGTGGAGGATCAAACCAGGCTGTGGAGGGACACGTCAGGCTGTGGAGAGACAAGACAGGCTGTGGAGAGACAAGCCAGGCTGTGGAGAGACAAGCCATGCTGTGGAGAGACAAGACAGGCTGTGGAGAGACAAGACAGGCTGTGGAAAGACAAGCCAGGCTGTGGAAAGACAAGCCAGGCTGTGGAGGGACAAGCCAGGCTGTTGAAGGACAAGCCATGCATGCTGTGGAAGGACAAGCCAGGCTGTAGAGAGAGAAACCAGGCTGTGGAGAGACACGTCAGGCTGTGGAGAGAGACAAGCCAGGCTGTGGAGAGACAAGCCAGGTTGTGGAGAGACAAGCCATGCTGTGGAGAGACAAGCCATGCTGTGGAGAGACAAGCCATGCTGCGGAGGGACAAGCCAGGCTGTGGAGAGACAAGCCATGCTGTGGAGAGACAAGCCATGCTGTGGAGAGACAAGCCATGCTGCGGAGGGACAAGCCAGGCTGTGGAGAGACAAGCCAGGCTGTGGAGAGACAAGCCAGGTGTGGAGAGACAAGCCAGGCTGTGGAGAGACAAGCCAGGCTGTGGAGAGACAAGCCATGCTGTGGAGAGACAAGCCAGGCTGTGGAGAGACAAGCCAGGCTGTGGAGAGACAAGCCAGGCTGTGGAGAGACAAGCCAGGCTGTGGAGGGACAAGCCAGGCTGTGGAGAGACATGTCAGGCTGTGGATAGACAAGCCAGGCTTTGGCTGTGGAGGGCAGGCCAGATTAAGCAGCGCATGTGCAAAGCTTCAGAAGTGGCACAAAAGATGACACTGAAAAAAAAAAAAAAATAGAGACTATGGCTGACACACTTGAGAGACAAAATGAAAATGATGGCGAAAGAGAAGGGGAGTGACAAATAGACAAAGAGGGGGTAGGGGGTGATAGGAGGATGAAGGGGAGGAGCGAGAAATGTTGGTCACTTGGTCCCTAGGAACACATTTGTTTTGTCTGCACCCAAATACAGTAGAAGGCAGTACGATAAAGTGCGATTAATCACAATGAAACGCAACATCAAGTCACACACAACACAACACAGTGAAACAATACAACGCACACGTCCTCGTTCTTTACATCCAGCTGTGTCCTTCCCCCTGTTAAAGTTGGAGGAAGAGAAAGAGATGCTGATCCCTACCAGACCATCGCTCCGGCCTTTGTACTGTGACCCAGGTCCCATTTCTCTCCCCTTTGTGTCGGGGGATGGGTCTGACAGGGGAGAGAAAAGACTCAGAGCTCCCTCTGTCTTGCTTTGTGTCGCCATTCTAACGACTGGGGTCTTACTTCACCAAGACTCTCTCTTTTCATTTCCATTTTTTCGCCGTGGAATTTTGTAAGGAACTTGAAACATTTACAATCTTTAATTATTCAATTTCAGTATGAATGAGCATTGCTGTACTTTCTAAGGATAGAAATGTTTAATTGTGATAGTTCTAAGAACGTTGAAGTATAGGAAAGAATGAATGTGTTCTTAAATTCAAATTTTGAACTAAGATACTGATGAAACGTATCGTGGCTTTTTGATGCCATTGACATGTTGGCGTTTGTTAGAAACCAGTTTCTTTAATGATCAGACGTCTGAAGTACAACAACGTTTCGGAAAATTAATTAGAAGAAGAAATCCATACAATCTTCAATGCACTACCCAACTTAAATGTAGTAACAAATGAATGTTGAATTGTGGTGAGTATCAATCTTCACTTTCTCACATTACTTTATCTTAACATGAAATAAACTGGAATTTCACCAGTTTGGCGTACTTTAACGTTCTGTAAAATACCTGTTGGTAGACACCTTAACTGGGAAAGTGGTTTGAAATGGAACGAAGTAGCAGATATTCTTGCTGAAGCTGGAGCTAAACATTGCCCTGCTTGTAATTCTTTGTCTTCACTGAAAATATCTTCGTCAGAAAGTTTGCTAAAATTAGAAAGTTGTGTTTATGATAGAATTTGTGGAGAAAATCTTAAATATGTAAATACTTGTCCTCGTCACATTTCCAAGATAGTAACAAAACTCAAGTTGAATGCATGGAACACAAAATATTCTTGCCACGTTCTTTTTACTTGTGGTAAGCCTATTTCAGTGCATCATCTATTGATGGAATGTTCCGTCTTAACTCCAATCTATAAAGAAAATTCTATTGATATCAAAGTCCAAGATATCAGTCAAATATTGTCCAGCCCTTCTATCATAAAAATTGCTACTATTATGGCACAATCTAAAATTGCCAAGTTGCTTTGATGCGGGTGTTTTTTCTTCTTTTTTTTTTAAGCATAGTTAGATAATAATGACGTTGTTAGATTGTTTTTCGTCTAATATCATCAATGGTGAATAAACGTTAAATAAACCACTGAACTGAACTGAACTGGGAAAAAACTGAGGGAAAAAGACCGCGGTGACGCTGTCGCAGAAATTAGATGGAATGCTGAAGGTTCCAACATCCTCAAAAGTGTATATGTATAGTGTTTTTCAAACTTGGATGGCTCCTACAGAATGCTGTTCAATGTTTTGTGCATGGGGAAGCTAAAACGAATCGGCGAGGTTCGTCTAATTAAGAAAAGCGTGTGTGAAAGTGTTGCTAAACTTTCTTGACCGGCATTCCAGTTAGCTCCGTCTACCCAGCCTGCCTTAACATAGGAAGGCACAGAATACAGCCCGTCACGCAGTCTTAGTCCAGAATGGAACTCCA
This sequence comes from Conus betulinus, assembly GCA_016801955.1. Lineage (NCBI taxonomy): Eukaryota > Metazoa > Mollusca > Gastropoda > Neogastropoda > Conidae > Conus > Conus betulinus. Next base: position 64,413 of record JADBJO010007836.1, read on the forward strand.
CCGTATCAGTTTTCTCTTCCTCACTGTTCATGACTTGTTCACGTGGTGGACAGTCTTCATTCCCCATTAACACTAGTGTGTGTGTGTGATGGACTTTCAGTCACAGAATTGAATGTCGCTTGTCATGTTGATGAGGATCGTTATCGGGTGGATGTGGTGGTGGTCTCACTCCAGACATGGACACTCGTTCACGTTGACTTCCTAGCTTAGTAATGATTGCTGCCGTTAGAAGTCTTAGCAGGTGATGGTTTCATACGTTCGATCATAATAGGCGCAAGTGAACATCACTAAAGCTATTGTACTGCATTGCAATGTGTTGTCTAGTATTGCTACTAACAGGACAAAAGGAAATGAACCTGAACGCAGTCAATGCGAGGGTAGTTTTATTTAGCATCTTTTTCAGGGCCTTTCCTTGTCCACTCCCACATTATGTGAATTTGATTGTGTCAAAGACTATTTAGCTGCACAATATTTAGTGCTGGGGAGAAAAAACAAATTGAGAATCCCACTGACTGGTGAGCCACAAGATATATGTTTTTATGCAGACCACTGCCACATGTGTGTATAATTCAACAGATATGTACTTGTGTTGATAACAATATATATCCTAGTCAGTGATATGGTAATCTTTTGTAAGCAAGTGTATGCGCACGCGCGCGGGGGCACACCACACACACACACACACACACACACACACACACACACACACACACACACACACTTGCATGCACACACCAACATTCACCCATACAATCATATCAACAGTAACGCAGTAACTTCCACAGTAACATTATGATCCAATCAATGGAAACTTGGCCGACATGAGCCATAACCCCGAACACCCTATGTTGTTGTCGACACGCAAAGCGCCGGCCAAAAAGACAACATGAAAACCTCAGCGGCACTTTCAAAGGGAACCTGTCACCCACAGAGGCTGGCCGGCCATTTTCACAACAATGGCTCCCCCATCTGAATGACATAACGGCACCAGCTTGAATGGCCCTTTTCTTCCCTCGTTCTTTTGAGAGCTTGCGCGGCCCCTACTACGTCACACAATGCACGTGCAGCAAGACAGAAGGAAAGGGAAAGCTGGGAGGAGGGTCTGTGATCGACATGACGATCGATCGCCCTTCACTCCTGTATAGTTGGTCTGATAATGTGGGGAGCTGTGGAGCGGAGGGAACATGGTAACAAACTCTGATAAGTAAAGTAAATTTACTACTTATGTCTCTCTACTTCTCTCTCTCTCTCTCTCTCTCTCTCTCTCTCTCTCTCTCTCTCTCTCTCTCTCTCTCTCTCTCCAGGTATTAATGAGCTGAAGTATACCACAGCTTATTGATTATGAAGTGAACCCCCTACCCCTCCTGCAACCCCTTACTCCCAATGATGTGCTCATGCTCTCAAACCCACACTGGGTCAGTAGTAGTTGTTTGCCTGTGATAGCTCTGGACCAGAATATTCTAAGGATACTTCAGAAGTTCCACGTGCTGAAAGCTGAAAGCTTTGCAGGGTCACTCTCTGTCATTCTCTAGCATACTTTGCCATAGAGAAGGGTGGAGAGGACGCAGGTCTGGTACAATCTCAGCTTGGTAATGTGTCAGGTTTGTTCCATACACTTAGACTTGTGGGGAGTGTTGGATGTATCACATGTTTTGTCATAAGCCCAGCTGGGAGAAACAGTGTCATATGCATTAAAGGCGTGTTCACCTACACACTTAATGTCAGCAGAGATCAGCACTTCGGTTTTTTTTTGTTTGTTTTTGTCCGTGAAATTGTCTGCTGCTCTGTAAAGTAGTCATACCTGTTATGAAACACTGTTTTGGGACTGAAACCATTTTTCATTGGTGATGGAGGACTATATGTATTCCTAAGGGGGGCATCAACTACTGGGTTCATCGTTTTGTGTCTAAAATATAATGGGTTCGAGAACATAGTAAATGCCTAATAAGAATCCAATTTTTGTTTCAGGTCATTATTAACGTTGACATTAGTTTTTTTTAAGGTAAAAAGGTTACATTTCCCATAGCCTGTATCACACACACACACACACACACACACACACACACACACACGCACGCACGCACGCACGCACGCACGCACGCACGCACGCACGCACACACACACACACACACACACACACACGCACACACACACACACACACAAAAGACCATCTTAACCCTATTTTCAGAAAATAAGTGCGTTTCCCAAAGATGCGAACATGTGTGTGTGTGTGTGTGTGTGTGTGTGTGTGTGTGTGTGTGTGTGTGTGTGTGTGTGCACTATTCACAGTAGGATTGCCCTTTTCTATAATCGAGAATGAGTGGACAAGAGCTGTCGGGAAAGGTCTGCTCAATGAACGGTAAGGAATCACTGTCCTTTTGCCTGATTCCCTTTCTCTTCCGCCTGCTATGAACCTGGGCTTGTCTTCAATGCAAAAACGCTGTGGTGGATAGTACGGTGCCAGGCGTCTCACTGCACAGCCATGGTACTCTGTGGAGATTGTGGACGCTTCAAGTAACGAAGGACCTTGTCAAGGAATCCTTGTCGAACTTCCATAGTGTACTCTATTATGCTGGTGGGAGAGAACTGCTCACCAAGCAGTTGGTCTTCACTGACAAGTTGTTCTTCAACCACCAGAAGGTAGTCCTTCAACCACTAGAAGGTTGTCCTTCGACCACTAGAAGATTGTCCTCCAACCAATGGAAGGTTGTCTTTCAACCACCAGAAGGTTGTTCTTCAACCACTAGAAGGTTGTCCTTCGACACTAGAAGTCTGTTCTTCAACAGCTAGAAGATTGTCTTTTAACCACTTGAAGGTTGTCCTTCAATCACTAGATGATTGTCCGTCATTCCGCATGCAAATATCTCCTATTAGCACAGTCATGGCTTCAGGCGTGATGCTATGCAAAATGCAACGTCGTATCAATCTCCAAGAAATTGTTACAATGCAGCAATCTCCATGCGACAACGACAAAATCTACATGACAATAGGGCATTTACCACCACCACCACCACCACCACCACCACTCCTCACACACACACACACACACACACACACACACACACACACACACACACACACACACACACACACACACACACATACATACACGCTCACACACGCGCGCGCAATTTGGATTTAATAACGATAAGAAGAACTAGTTTTAGGTGCTACAGAAGAGACGGATGTTAACTTGAGTAACAATCTGTTATCCACAACTCAGCAATGCGCACAAGAGACTAGTCGGATAGCTTCAATGCACGTAGGCAGACCACATGCTCAGATCCTGACCTATACGTGTGTAGGAAGACGACTTTTATGGAGAGCTGAAGCCAAAAAGTTTTAAACATAGGCGAAACAAGTGTAGCCAAATCGTGTAAAGGTGTTGAGACTACTTGATCGCTACACTTCAGAGAAGCCCTGTAACCGTGATGGAAACAAGAAGCTGTCAGCTAACACAGGCATGTGAATAAAATGGGTCACAACTAAATCAGCATATTTAGCATTAGCAACAATGACAAAAACAAATGTGTCATCTGCCACAAGAACTACGACGACGACACAAACAACAAGAACAACAGCAGTACTGCCAGACACAAAAGCAATGACGACAACAACGATGGCGCCAGCAGCAGTTAGGAACATAAAAAGAACGTCGGTGCTGATAACCAATAACAACAAAAGCAAACAATGTCACCATGACAATCATGACGATGATCACAACAATATCAATACATCCGTAATCATACAATAGAACGCAATATCACACAATCAAAATAATGCGTTTTTCTCCATGCAGCCCTGTCCTCCCATGTTACCGGTGGAGGTGGGGGTAAGAGATTCCAGTACCCCCCCCCCCCCCCCCCCCCCCCCGTCCATTCCCTTCCTCTCTCTGCCTTTGTAGTTTGATCCAGGTCTTATTTCTCTCCCTTTGTGTTGGGGGATGGAGTCTGACAGGGAAAGAAATGAAGTCAGAGTTCCCTTTGTCTCGCTTTGTGTCACCGTTCTGAAGACTGGGTCTTAGTTCACCGGTCTCTTTTCAGTTACGTTTGTTGCATGTGGGGTTTTGTAAGGGGCTGGAAACATATAAGATGATTAAGTATTCATAATGTGAGAAAGAGACTCATTTTGATGTGGACGAACATTGTTGCACTTTGCGAACTGTTTGAGAAGATAAAGAATCTTAGCTGTAACAGTTCTAACAGCGTCAGAGCATATGGAAAAACATGAAGCCGTTACTGAATTTGATGTGTCAAAGCTGCACAGTAATATTGATACGTATCAGTTTCTTATACACATTGATTTCTTAATGTCAGTGTCACGCTGTTGCATAAGATTAGATCAAGATAGCTATAGAGTAGTCATTTTGTGGCGAACTGGATTATGATGTAAATAAGAGAAATCCTTACAAAAGCAACACAATATCCAACCAACAAAGCACTTGGGTGATCAAAATTCAATGAAGTAATGAACATTGGTTTAGGGCATTCTCAGTCAGGCGGAGGCGGTGTGCAATGCAATCTAACAGTATATATTACAAGAAGAATTACACACCCGCGAAGCATTGTGCACCAATACAGAATGCAACGTGCCAACATGATACAAACAGTTGTATTTCTCCATATGCAGACCTGTCTTTCCCCCCTGTTGAATTATAGGAGGTAAACATGATGCTGATCCTTGCCACTTCATTCCATACACCATGCAAGGGACCCAGATTCTGTTTCTCTGCCCTTTTTGTGTCAGGGGATGTGGTCTGAGAGAGAGAGAGAGAGAGAGAGAGAGAGAGAGAGAGAGAGAGAGAGAGAGAGAGAGAGAGAGAGAGAGAGAGAGCAACTCAAAGCTCTCTTTGCCTCGCTGTGTGTTGACTTTGTGAAGATTTGTATGGTTTGCCGGTCCATTTTCGGTTCCAGTTTCCGGCATGATCATTTCTGTAAAGGACTGGACATGTTTACAACGATTAATTATTGATAGCGGGTGATGGACTCGTGGGCCTCACTTAAACCTGACAAAAATACAGTTGTTTTGTGGGGGGTTTGGCAGGATGAAAAAAGTATTTTTACAGTCTTTACAAGTCAAGACTGTGTGGAGCTCTATCAAAGCAATTTTCAAATTTGCATTTCGAAACTGAACATTGAGCACGCTATTCTATCTTTCTTTTTTCTTTTCAAGATTCTGATTACTGCTGAATCATTGATGTCTATTTAACACTGTTTCTATCTTAAAAAGAGAAAACCTACGGAATAGCCACTGTTGGTATATGAAATGATGTCGCCCAAATTCCAGTGATCTACGACAAGAATGCTGAGACACAAAGAAGTGGTGATCATCGATTTCCCGTAAGTATCTGAGTGGAATGTTTCATAGACCTCTTGACATTTAGGTCCTGTCCTGTAAAGGCCCTGTCGTGAGATCCTTAATCAGAATACGCTGAAACAAAAGGAGAAGATACGTAGTTTCTCGTTCTTTGTTTTCACTGTCCTAAATGTTATTTTTTTGCCTGAAGAAGATCCAAGAGGTCGAAATACATTGTCTTGCCCTGTACTTTGTTGGTCTATGTCCTTGGCAGTAACTAAGCCCTCTTTATCTAAATTTTAGAAACAAAAGGGTCAAGAGTCCGTGGAGAAGGACGAATAGAACAGAAACCAGTAAGTGTAGAAGTCATAAAAAATAATGTTTATGTATTCATATTACAACCATGCCCACAGCGCTTAATCAGATGCACCATAGCACACATCAGCACTCCTTCACTACTTGTATAGACCTCCCCGTCCTCAGTCTGACCACACACACACACACACACACACACACACACACACACACACACACACACACACACACACACACAAAGAATTCATAGAAATAGATCAAACTGCCGAGACAGTCACGTTTTAGACCTCTGCTGAACAACTCTGAGAATAAGATGCCCGAATTTGCAAAGCAGAGCTTCGACATGACAGTATAATACATGAAAATGCTTGCTATCCTTACTACCTAGACTGCTGCGTTCCCAATTCCAGAAATACCAAGGTGTTAAGTGCTCATCGAAAGGAAAGTATGGAATGGTTAATCAAAAAGAATAAGAGAGTCAGATACACAAAGACGCTGTCACTGACTATTTCAAATATAAAAAAAAAAACAGGTATCCATATTTCAGGTGGCGAGATTAGAATGAACTGTAAGGTACTTTTTCATGACACGGCTCCTTTTAGATGTTTTGAATACTTTTCATAACCAACGTAATAAAGAAACAATTCATAAAACGTTAGGCTGGAATAATAGAGGATTATTCATCTGTGGGATATGTCTGGCCCGGCTCCTGCTCAGACATGAGTTCACTATCAGGGAAGTTGGGAAGACAAGAACCGCATGGTCGAGTTTCACGGAAGACAAGAACCGCATGGTCGAGTTCACGGAAGACAAGAACCGCATGGTCGAGTTTCACCCACTCAGTGGATGCATTACTGAGAATGTCAACCCACTGTCCGAAGCAACATAGATGTGAGACAGCAGGTGTACTCGGACCTGGATGACACTAGGACACGTTGTGAAGGTAAACAGCAGAGTACAGACCTATCATGCAGACTCAGACAGAACAGAAATCCACGGCATCATCTTCATCATCCTCATCCTCATTGAATCATCTTCATCACCCTCTTCCCCATTGATCAACATGAAAAAAAAATGTCTGAAATTCTGTGACTCATCGGTTCCTGCTCTGATGCTGACCTAATTTCAATATCCTTTCTACGTCTCTATCTTCAGTGAGGTTCTGTCCGGGTCGCCGGTATGGGCACATTCAGTGGGACTGTCGTTGGATGGACGTGATGGCGCCCTCATGAGGAACAGCTCACTCACGCTGGTTCCATGATGAAGCAATTATTGTCGTCAGTAGGGGACTTAGCAGGTGGTGTCCTACTTATGTGGAACCACAACAGGTGCTCTGAACCCCACTGGTGAATAGACAGCTGTGAAGTGTCTCCTCTGGTGGGTTGATATTTATTGCTTCCTGTGGATTCCTATCACCCAGGTTGTGTCAGAACTAGCGAGGCTGCGATTATGGACGGAATGCCAGAATGAGCGGCCTGTGTGCAATGCAAATGAAGTGGTTCGATCAGTGAGACAGAAAAAAGTACAATAATAAAGGTTCTTACATATCAAGATCAAATGGGGAAAAAAAAAAATAAAACATAGCGTAAAAGGAAGTGACAGATAGAGAGGCAGAGAGGAGGAGGGGAGACAGAGTAGAGGAGTGGAAGATACCTAAAGACACATCTGTGTTTGTCTATACGTAATACAGTGGAATGCTATGCAATAGAGTGTAGCGACCCACAGTGAAAAGCAACATCGAGTAACAGAATGCAAAGAAACAATACAATGCATATGCTTTGGTTCCTCGCATTCAGCTTTGTCCTTTCCCTCTTTTAAAAATGGAGGAGGGGAAAGAGTTGCTGGTCCCCACCAGATCATTCCTCTGGCTTTTGTACTTTGACCCGGATCCTAATTATCTCCCCTTTGTGTGTAGGGGGATGGGTCTGACAGGGACATAAAGGAACTCAGAGCCCCCTTTGTCTTGCTTTGTCTGGCCGCTCTGAAGACTGGAGTCTTAGTTCACCAGTCTCTTTTCAGTTCTGGTTTGTCGCTCGTAGGATTTTGTAAGGGGCTCGAAATATTTACGATGTTGAATTATTCACAGTGGGTGAAAGACCCGTTTCAGCGTGAACGAGCATTATTTTTTTTTTGTCGTTGCTGCGGAGTTCTAGGATAAGGTGTTTGGTTGTGACAGTTCTAGCGGTGCCAAAGCATATGAAAGAATTTGAAAGCATTTTTGTTTTGGGTTCGACTTTCAAAATCGAATACTGGTGATAAAATCAATTTACTCTCTAGTTGCTATTGATTTCTTGACGTTATTGTATTCCAGTTTTCTTTACTGATCAGACATTTTCAGAACAACAGTGTTTTGGCAAATGAGTGACGAGCTAAAAGGCAAATTTCTATGCAATGTTTGATGCACTTTCCACCATACATAGAAACACACGAATGCTGAGCCATGGTGTTATCAATCTTCCGTTTCTCAAATTTGTTTG
>JADBJO010007836.1:75000-77500 GCA_016801955.1 Conus betulinus
AAACTGTCACATTGAGGTCCATTTCAGATTCCCCCAGAGACATACATAATACGTCTCTCTCAGCTTCCCTACGGTCATAGTTAAGACTGTCCTGTCTTCTATGCAAACGGTCATACTTACTTTCATTTCAACCCTACCATTAATCATAAAATTCACATTTCTTTGCTTCTTTGACATGAACAGTTACATCAAGGCCCTCCTTAGCTTCGCTGGAAAACAGTCATACTCATTCCTACACATTGCCAACATCAACAGTCGCATCAAGGTGCGTTTCAGTCCCCCCCCCCCCCCCCCCCAAAAAAAAAAAAAAAAAAAAAGTCGTAATCTCCACTATAAGCAGTTTGTGTCTAAATTAATCTCATCTCCGGCATCAACGGTAATATACTCGTTTACATTAGGTTCCTTTGAGTGGAACCTAGAGGAGTGTAGGCTGAAGCCAAGGCGGTGAGGAGGAACAAGAAGACAGTTGAAGTAGAGGGTTGGAATTTGAACAGAGAGACTGCTCTGGGATGGACAAGCAGGACCCAAAGAAGAGAAGCGCAGAAAAGGTAGGGAGTGGGGAGGGGGGAGGGTAGAAGGTGGAAAAGGGGATGGGGTGCGGGCAGGGGAGGAAAAAAAAATTGGGTGGGGATGGGGGTCAAAGAAGGTAAGGAGTTTCAACTCAACACAGCCTGGTACCAGTGGCTTCTCACCAGCGCAGATGGAGACAAGATGCTTTCGTTGAAATGTGTATTTACTGGAAAGAAGGAATCGTTTCCCAACACAATGCCTATGCCCAACCACTTGTGTGCTGCTAACTGTTAAGTGCAGTCATGCTTAATACAAAGAGTGAAAGGGAAAAGAGCACTTTATATACATTCTGTGATAAAATGAGACAAAGTCGTCTCCTTTTACTGATGTTTTGCTCATGAAATTTGCGCATGTCTTGTTTTTTTTTTCCCCCAAGAGATTAAATATACCACTGTACTGTGTTGGTTTATGGTATAGTTTTCAGTAGGTGTTTGTGTGCTAGAAGAGCAATACAATCAATATGTAATTCTCTTGATGAACATGTTGTGTCAGGCGAAGATTTGAATACTCCATGAAATTTGTCCCAAACTCATACATTAATGTTGTTGTTGGTTTTCTGTTGGTGGAAAAAAAGAAATGGGAGAGAGAGAGAGAGAGAGAGAGAGAGAGAGAGAGAGAGAGAGTAAATATTCTGAATTCACTTTACCCTCAGCACCCCCACCCTTCCCCTGTCCACATCATCAGACCATATAGGGAGCCACCGGCAATCGATCGTCATGTCGATCATAGACCACCCCTCCTTGTGCCCCAGCTCCCTCATTCCTCTGTGTCACCGCGCGTGCATTGTGTGACGTAGTAGGGGCTACGCGAGCTCTCAAAGGAATGAGGGAAGAAAAAAGCTATTCAGCATGGCGCCGTTACGCCATTCAAATAGGGCGGCTATTGTTGTGAAAATGGCGGCCCAGCCTCTGTGGTTGACAGGGTTCCATTGAAAGTGCGGCTGAGGTTTTCATGTTGTCTTTTTGGCCGGCGCTGTGCGTGTCCGTGGCGACATAGGGTGCTGGAGGTTATGGCTCATGTCGACTATGTTCTCCCATTGATTGGATGGAGTTGTTGTGGAGGGGAAGGTAGGAGTGATGGTATGGGTAAATGCCCGTGTAAGTGTCAATGTATGTGTTCTCAAATTGTGGTCGCGATTTATGTGTGTGATTGGGATTGCCAGCATCTCTCTCTCTCTCTCTCTCTCTCTCTCTCTCTCTCTCTCTCTCTCTCTCTCTCTCTCTCTCTCTCTTTCTTTCTTTCTCAGAAGCTCCCCTTTCTTGGCAGAAAGATGGCTTTCTAACAACAAAGCAAAACATTTGCCTGGTTTAGCTGATACATCTTTCACTTTGTCTGTCCATGACCTACCGTCTCCTCTAGAAAGTGTTCTCAATACTCTTATACAGGAAATGTCACTGCCTTCGTTCAAAATAGAAGGTAGAGGAAACCACACCATTGTTGTGCTCTGGCTGAAACCAGCAGGCGAATGTTCTCAGTACGCTCACAATGATACTGTTGTATACTGGAGAACGTGTCCATCACAAGTATGCAGGGGCAGGAAAAGAGCCGAGGCACACAGAAATTCATTGACCCAAGAACAGAAAGTAAGTTCATCATCAATCCTCTCAGCACCGTTTCTCCAAACACCTCAAAGTTACTTTTACAGTGGGGAATTTACTACGGTGCTGGTTACATTAGAAAACAACACGAATTTCTATTATGGTGGATGTATGCAAAGTGAAACCGCAAAAACCCAGTGTCTGACACAAGCCTCAGACAATAGCAGCGCTCCCTGATTCTGAAAATGCAGAGATGTCCGAACATGTTGACGAGCCTGATGGAGATTTAGATGACGGGAGCTGTAGTTTGCTAATAAACACGACACAATCAACACACATAGCATGTGACATACAAATACAGCAGACAGAAGACAGCGGAACTCATGGAGCAG
>JADBJO010007836.1:82500-90000 GCA_016801955.1 Conus betulinus
TCATCATCATCATCATCATCATCATCACATCATCATCATCATCATCATCATCACCATCATCATCATTATCATCACCATCATCGTCGTGGTCGTCGTCGTCGTCGTCAGTAATCAGAGTGATTCAAAACAACACTGGTGTATTTATGTTAAAATCTAACGACTTCACTTGCAATAGAGGAAGCAAAAGAAAAATGGAGAAAAAAGAAAGAAAAGAAAAAAAACAAAAGGAAAGAAGAAAAGGAAAGAAAAAAAAGAAGAGAGGTACAAATACACAGATTGACATACAGGCAGACAGATAGACCGACCGACAGACAGCAAATGGACAGAGACAGAGACAGACAGACAGACAGACAGAGAGAAACAGACAGACAGACAGACAGAGACAGAAACAGAGAGAAAGTGCATCAGTGTGTGGCATTTTAATTTACTAATCGGATCCTGATTCCACATTGTGTCCCCACCACCACCCCACCACCACCCCACCACTCACCTCCACATTTTACAGGAGCCGGAGAAATCATCGTCACATCGACCACAGACCTCCCTCCTCGAACCCAACCTTCCCCATTCTCTCTGTCTTGTTGCACGTGCATTGTGTGACGTAGTAGGGGCCACAAAGAGCACTCTTTGGAAAGAATCAGCGAAGAAAAGGGCTATTCAGAGTGGCGTCGTTGCGCCATTAAAATCGGGCGGCCATTGTTGCCAAAATGGAGATCCGGCCTCTGTGGCTGACAGGTTTTCATTGAAAGTGAGGCTGTTTTCAAGTTGTTTAGTTTAGTTTGGCTGGCACTGTGTGTGTCCCCAGCAATGTAGGGTGCCGAGGGGGATGATGGCTCATCTAAGCCTTATACCATTGATTAGATGGTGTTGATGTGGAGTGGGAGACTGTTGTGGTGCATGGGTGGATTTTTGTTGTTGTTGTTCTCGAATTATAGTTACACACACACACACACACACACACACACACACACACACACACACACACACACACACACACACACATGTGTGTGTGTGTGTGTGTGTGTGTGTGTGTGTGTGTGTGTGTGTGTGTGATATCTTAGATGGATCTTATAACTGTTGGGCACTTGAAAACGACACTGAATGTGATGAACAAAAGAGACTGCACTTCTGAACAGTTTCTGCTCTCTAGATTGCCACCAAGGAACTATCATAAAGAACGTCTACAGCAATGTCCCAGTAGGGAAAAGAACCAAATAGCTGCAGAATTCTATCGGATTTTCTTTTCACAAAATTGTTGCTGTCAGCTGTTGAGAATGACTTGACTGGGAACTGTTCTTTGAAAGGATGCTGAGACAAATTGTGATGACTTAACGTTCGTTCTCTGCCTGGATACTTAGTGTTCTTTATATGCTGACGTCTGAAAGTGTATGATTTCAGTCTACAGCATACAGTATTAACATAATCCATTTTGATTTACAGAAGGCTGTCGCACAAATGTGTGTTCATCTCTCATAGAGCCAGAACGATTCTCTGTGCATGTGTGTATAAGTTTTTCTCACGTGTCTTTTCAATGATGGTTATGTAGTCAGGAATATTCGTTTGAGCAAAGAATAGGAAAGAGGTTAGGAGCAGGTAGGTCAGGAGTGTAATGGCAATTTTTCTTCAGCTAATTTCCCCATCAGTCTATGTTATATCCAGTGGAAATCACACAGACCATAATTTTATCTACAGAGGCTTTCGTTACAGAAAGCTCTGATCAAATTACATTCAGAAACAGCACACTCAAGTTCTAATGGATGAGCCATATAAGACTTTTTTCTTCATATGTCACTCCAGAGCTTTTAGACCCAGTCAATGAATCATGTAGTCCAAACGGTTTTGAATAAATGCTAAAATCATATTACTTCATTATAATTAACAAATTTCCACTTCCTTAAAGAACAAATCCCAGGGATCAATACTTCACTGTGTTTAGTAGACGGGATGTGTGCCCCAGGGTGCATTGCTTTGCGTGTGTTCGTGGCGTGGCATTACTCTATCTGTTAACAAAACCAGAAAGTCATTGTATTGTACAGATACTCTGCTCTCAGGAAAACAGTCAATAACTGGTATCACACGAAATCTATAGCGACAAGAAACTGGCACATCAAAATTAATCAGATTGGCGAGGATACTGAAAAGAATAGTTTAAGATTTTCCAGGTATACTTTGAACACTTACCACCAATTTAGTACTTCTTTGTAAATTGCCGCAAGACAAGTATGTGTTCAATCACACTGCACCAGCATCCTCTATTCACAGTGAAGAATTCAGCATAGCAAACGTTTTAACTGGCAACAGAACCTAACATGCGTAGAACTGGACTTTGCAAAAAGCTGGTGAACTAAGACCCCAGTCTTCAGAGCAGCCACACAAAGCGAAACAAAAGGAGCTTTGCGTTCTTTTCTCTCCCCCTGTCAGATCCCTTCCCCCGGCACAAAAGGGAGAGAAATAGGATCTGGGTTCCCGACAAAAGCCAGTGGAATTGATCGACAGGAACCAGCATCTTTCTCCCTTCCTCCAACTTTGACAGGGAAAGGCTAGATCTGGCATTTCGACAAATCCACGTGTGTATGGTGTTGCGCTGTTATATTATGTAGCATTCTGAATACATGTATTTTGTCGTGTTTTTTGTATCCCAGTTTTGTGTCGTATTATAGTATACAGTGTTGAGCTGTTGAATGTTTTGGGTGCCTTTGCGTTGCGTTTGTTGGGTTACAATGCAATGCATTCTATTGAACAGTGAAATGTTGTGCGTGCGTCGTCTCTCTCTCTCTCTCTCTCTCTCTCTCTCTCTCTCTCTCTCTCTCTCTCTCTCTCTAGTCATCCCGTAAATATGCATGTGACGATAGTCTACACACGTTTCACCCATGTACCTGCCTCGTTTCCTTCGCCTCTATGATTCACTCATTTGATGTCTCTCTGTAAATTGTAACTTTTTGTTATGTCTAATTGTATAAGCTGCAGGTTGGATGCTTTGCTGAATTTTGCAAAGTTTTTTTGCGATTATTAGAAGAGTAATCGAAATTCACTTGCTGGGGGAGCAGAGAATGTTAGATTCTGATAGCATTTCATAATACAGATACGTATTGACAAAGGGATGAGGAAATAAATGATAGTTTAAAATCCCATTGACTTGTTAACATAGGTGCATGGAACTACTAGAAGTTCAATGTAGCTCAGATATATTAAGACAGAAGGCGAAGCCAATTTCTCTCCATCCAACACCTTAATCGTCCTTGACCTGAATTAGGTACCTGTTTACTGCTGGTAGGCATGAATGTTTCCGAGCCATACAATCCAGACTTTGAAGTGATTCAAAAACTCACCACCATAAGCGCTGGAAGCAAACAATCGGTTTGTCTGTGAAACTTTATAGAAGACAGAGGAACATTAATCTGTGTAGGACTGAGAAGAGCTGAGCATAGAGATGATAGTGGTGAGAACTGGAAAGAAGAACGATGGCAGAAAAGGTAGCAGGGCGCTGAGGGGATGACTTCAAGGGCATGGGAAGGGTCGAAAAAAAATGTTTCATGTCAAAAAAAATGAATTTACAGAATTTCAGGTAGAAGTGGTTTTCTGAATGTAGATTTAAACGATTAGTTATATCTTCAACTTTCCACTTATTTCTCAACAGAGTTACCACCAGTCTGTTGTGAGAAACTGAAGCTGGAAACACAAATCGCCCTGATGAAGTAAGATGACACATCCGCAAGACGACAATACAAAGAGAGACAAAGAGAGCTTTCCGTTCTCTTCTCTCCTCCATGTCAGGCTCCATCCCCTGACACAATGGGGGGACAAATAGGATCAGGGTCCACACAAAGGCCAGCAGAATGACCCGGTGGGGGCCAGCATCTCTCCCAGCACTCTGACAGCACAGAAAAGACAAATGAATGGAAGGGTGACGGGGTGGGAGAGCGTGTGGCATGGGGTAAACGATACTGTTTTGTTGTGTTATATGATATCGTGTTGTGTAGTGAAGTCCTGCACTGCATTGGGTGTTGCTATCTTTCAACGTATACTGCATTGCATTGCCTGTGATTTAGTTATTGAGAGAGAGAGAGAGAGAGAGAGAGAGAGAGAGAGAGAGAGAGAGAGAGAGAGAGAGAGATGATCATCAAAGCAGATCATTTTGAATTTTCGTATGTGAGCCTGCTACCATGTTCTGTTCTCCACCCCCCTCAAACCCTCCCACATCGTTGGACTATATAGGAGCCACAGGCAACCAATCTTCATGTCGATTAAAACGCTCCTTCCTCCTTCCCACCATCCCCATTTTCTGTGTCTCACTGCACGTGCATTGTGTGACGTAGTAGGGGCCGCTCGAGCTCTCAAAAGAATGAGGGAGAGAAAAGGGCTATTCAAGTTGGCGCCATTACGCCATTCAAATAGGGCGGGCATTGTTGTGAAAATGGCGGCCCAGCCTCTGTGGTTGACAGGTTCCATTGAACGTGCGGCTAAGGTTTTCATGTTATCTTTTTGGCCGGCACTGTGTGTGTCCACAACAACCTAGGATGCTGGGGGTTATAGCTCATGTCGACCATGTCCCCATTGATTGGATGGTGGTGTGGGGAGAGGAGAGGAGGGGAATGTCATGGCATGGATGGAAGTGTTGGTGGGTCTGTGTGTATGCTCTCTTATTTTAGTCATTAGAAGTGTGTTTAATTAGGCTTGACAGTTGCTCTGTGTGTGTGCGTGTGTGTGTGTGTGTGTGTGTGTGTGTGTGTGTGTGTGTGTGTGTGTGTGTGTGTGTGTGTGTGTGTGTGTGAAAGTGTATGTGTATGCATATTACAGTGAATGTGTGTGTGTGTGTGTTAGATAATGTATGTGTGTGCATGTGTGTGTGTGTGTGTGTGTGTGTGTGTGTGTGTGTGTGTGTGGTGTGTGTGTGTGTGTAAATATGCAAGAGTGTGTCTATTTCGATTTTTTTCCCTTTTCAAACAAACATACAAAATGTATGTTTCTGATATGTTTTATAACGATGTGTGACACCAGTTAATCTAAGATAGAATAGGACTGAGTAAAAAATAATTATACGTCTTAGGCATTACTGAAGGGGTACTGAATAAAGACCGTTTTGGTCGTTTTTCTATAAAACGATTCTTTCATCATTATTTCAAGTTGAATCGAATGTGCTACATGTAATATGTTGTTTCCATATCACATTCCTGGATGTGGATGGTAAATGTACATTTTGAGATCCAAATGTCTTAAAAACATTGAGTCATTTCTGGTTCTGGCATGGTTAAGCAAATGCATATTCGTTTGACGATGAACTGAAGATTAGTATTTCACTTTTGTCAGTGTAATTGTACATCTGCAGATTTAATACAGACAATATATTGCTTTGTGTGCATTCATTCCATTGCTTGATTTTGTATATGAATAGAAATGATTAACACCATTTATAAATTGTTCTGGAAGCAGATTGCAGTCGCACCATACATTCATTTTTTCCCTTTTCAAACAAACATACAAAATGTATGTATGCAATACACCTTCAGTAATGCCTAAGATGTAAAATTATTTTTTACTCAGTCCTATTCTATCTTAGATTAACTGGTGTCACACATCGTTATAAAACGTATCAGAAACATATATTTTGTATGTTTGTTTGAAAAGGGAAAAACATGAATGTATGGTGTGACTGCAATCTGCTTTAGAACAATTTATAAACGGTGTCATGAAATCTATGGTGAGACACCGGTACATTATGTTCATTCAAACTGGCAAAAAGCCTCTAGAAAGTAGTGTCAGATTAGTGTTTATGCACTTTAACATTTTAACAACCAGTTGTCTAATCTTTCGTAAAATTCTGCCAGACAGGGCCATACATGATCAATTCGCATTTGTCTAATTCATCCACAGTAAATAAGTACAAAATGGCAAACGTTTCAATTGACAGCAAAATCTCGCGAGTACGGAACTGGACAGGAATATAAGCTGGTGAACTACGACCTCAGTCTTCAGAACGACAATACAAAACGAGACAAAGGGAGACACAGAAAACGTTGCGTTGTTTTCGTCCCCTGTCAGGCCATATCCTCTGACATAAAGGGGAGGGAATAAGATCTGGATCCCCTATGATAGCTAGAAGAATAGATCGACGGGAAATGACCGACTCTATTTCCTCATCCGACTGTGTCAGGAGGGAGGCTAGAGCTGACAAACATAGTGGTTTGTGTAGTGTTGAGCTGCTGTATTATGAAGAGTTGATGCTGCAGAGTGTCTTGCGGTTCTTGTATTACATTGTTTTGTCTTACATTGCAATGTATCGTGATGAGCCGAGAAATGCTAAAGCGATATCCAGCCTCTCTCTCTGTCTCAGTCTCTGTCTGTCTCTGTCTGTCTGTCTGTCTGTCTGTCTGTCTGTCTTTCTCTCTGTCTCGGTCTGTTTGTCTGTTGTCTGTCTGTCTGTCTCTGTCTCTGTCTCTGTCTCTCTCTGTCTCTCTCTGTCTCTCTCTCTCTCTGTCTGTCTGTCTCTCTCTCTCTCTCTCTCTCTCTCTCTCTCTCTCTCTCTCTCTCCTTTTCACTTATCCTTGCTCTGTTTGTATCATTTCTTATCTTCCTGTGCATATGCATGTGATGGTTATTCATATGTGTTATTTTTTTCTTTCATGTGAAGATGTTATTCACTTGACGTCTGTTTATACGTATCTGTCTACATGTTCCAAACTGCATCTCATTTTATATTCAATTATATACAAACTGCTTTTGAAACCTTTCTTTCAGAGTTTTAACAGATTATTCGAAAGATAGAGTTAAACCAAAAGATGTGGTTGTTGATGTTAGCCTTATGCATACCTTTTTTCATTCAAAGCAATTATCAGGAGTCCTTTGTGTGCTTAGAAACGAGTTTAGAAGTTAAATAGACGTTCACATTTAAAGCTTTGGGAGTTTATGGCTTCGGACATATCATTTACAAGATTGATTTGGGTCGTTCCTAGACCCTTGATGTTTTACGTTTTTAAGAGATGGATGTATATGTAGTCCAATAGTGAACAGCTTTGTAAACAGAACTGCGCTACTGTGTGATGATTTAAATTCAAGAACTTACAATAGTTCCTTTGATTATCTTACTAAAAACAGTTTGTATGAAAATAAGTAATAACGCAAAAACATCACAAGTGGTTCAAACTCACAACCTTCATCTCTGCAGGCAAACGCTCTAATCATTTGACCTAAAGCCTCTGCAAAAAAAAAAAAAAAAATTGATATCAGGGCTGACAAAAGATGAGTGTGATATGGAGATAGTGACGGCTAGAAGGATAACTGAAGGGCAAAATGAAGACAGGGTGAAGAGAAGGGTGAATGTATGGGCGGGGAAGAGACTGATTGCATGAATGTTTCCTTATAATTCAAACAGATGAATTCATGCACACAAAGTAAACACTTAATTATGATATCTAGCACTCTGTATTGATCTTTTGATGGCGTGTCATCCTATCTGTTGTCGCAAGTGGGAAGATGGAGTAGAAGACACAGAAACCCTCGAGG
>JADBJO010007836.1:95000-105545 GCA_016801955.1 Conus betulinus
TGAAGTATTGTTTTCTTGATTTATTCCCTTAAAGCCAAAGGAAGCTTCTAAACACACACACACACACACACACACACACACACACACACACACACACACACACACACACAGAGGACTATTCCTAAAACCTCATTAATAAAGATCTTTTTCAGCTTGTCAGATAATGAAAGACATTTCCAATGTTCAGTCTGCACTCTTCCTCCCCTGGCTCTGTGCCTGCAAACAGGAAACTGGAGTCAGGACTGAAAACACACATCACGCACGCATGCACGCACGCACGCACGCGAACACACACACACACACACACACACACACACACACACACACACACACACACACACACACACACACACACACACACACACAGAGAGAGAGAGAATGACAAAAAAAAAATTAAATAATTGCAATAAAACGTAGAAAATGCCAAATCCACGTGTCAACGATCCCAAAGCAAGACAAAGAGAACTTTCTCTTCTGTCCATGTCAGGCTCCATCCCCTGACACAATGGGGGGACAAATAGAATCGGGGCCCCGCACAAAGGCCAACAGAATGGACCGGTGGGGGGGGGGGGGGGGGGGGGGGCAGCATCTCTCCCAGCACTCTGACAGCACAGAAAGGACAGAGGGGGGCACGGGGCAAACGTAACTGTGTTGCGTTGTGTGATGCTGTGTTACGTGATGTGGTCTTGTACTGCAGTGTGTTGTGTCACTATCGCTTGAGACAAGACACGCGCACTTATTTCTTATATACACATTCTGCCGTCAAATTTGTGTGTCAATACAAAGAATGTCTGGTCCCTCAAAGCCCATCGGCTATGAAAGTCTTTGCTGCCTCAGAGCAACACGTGGTGACCTGGTCTGTAACCAGACAAGTCAACAGAGAAAGAGAAAGTACATTAAACACTTTAACCACAGAGGAGGAGAGTAACACTAACTGAGCAAGATTTCCCTTTGTGTGTACAATACGTCGAAGGAATCAACTCGAAAATGATGTACAAATAAACGATCGTTTAATGACTTTGACAACTGCAGATCCCTACAAATGAAATAAAGATATGTTCTAAGAACTTGGAGTTCGCACACAACACACTACTTTCGATTGCCCAGTGAATTTTACTTGTACAATTTTACTGTCTCTACCAGCGTGATAGTGAACTTTGGGAAGAGAATTAGCCACGGTAGAGTTTAGTAAGAGATGGGAGCACAACCATACAGGAGAATCAACACATCATCAGGCATGACTGATCAGGAGAGCATGTGAACTCAAACTACGAGTTTTAAGATAGAAAGAAAATAAAACCAAAATGTATGGACTTAAACGTGTAGGCTAACAAACGAAAATCTGTGAGAGAAGATATGTGTTAACCCCTGGATATTTGTTACAATGTCAATGTCAAGTTGAGTTGGTCTATAGTTTATGTATCAGTTGATAACATCAAGTATTTCAGTGCCGAATTTTTGCAGAGCGCAGGAGTGAGCAGCAATATTTAGCATTTGTTTTAAGTATTTTTGCCACTTACACTACATAGAAAATATTATTACTTTTAGAATTTCTTCTAATGCTCATTATGACAATATTCATGCACCACTGCATAGTGTGTAATTTGTATATAAGCGCGAGCGCGCATATATGTGTGTGTGTGTGTGTGTGTGTGTGTGTGTGTGTGTGTGTGTGTGTGTGTGTGTGTGTGTGTGTTTTTTTCTTCTTCTTCTTCTTCTTCTTCTTCTTCTTCTTCTTCTTCTTCTGTCTGCCATGCTGTCTCTATCTGTCTGTCTTGTCTGTCTGTCTGTCTGTCTCTCTCTTTCTCTATCTATCTAATTATCTATCTAATTATCTATCTATCTATCTATCTATCTATCTATCTATCTATCTCACAGACACAAACGCAAAACACAATGAAAAGATAAAACCTTCAAGAATTCTAGTTCTGCCAAAAGTCTGCTTA
Organism: Conus betulinus; assembly: GCA_016801955.1. Lineage (NCBI taxonomy): Eukaryota > Metazoa > Mollusca > Gastropoda > Neogastropoda > Conidae > Conus > Conus betulinus. The sequence goes on from JADBJO010007836.1 coordinate 96,947, forward strand.
AGACATTGATGGGATAGGATAGGAAACGAAAGGATAGCACAAACTGTTATATTAAACGATATGGTGTGACATCATGACATATGATATATGCCTTATATGATATGATACGATATTACATATGATGTGATATCATATATGATGTGATGTGTGGTACAAAATAACATAATATGACTTGATATGACATGATATGATATGATATAATACTATATAATGTATTATATGATTGAAATGATATCATATGATGTATGATGTGGTCGAATATGATCTGATATGTATTATATGATTGAAATGATATAATATGATGTATGATACGGTCGATATGATATGAGATGCTATGATATAATATGATTTGGTATGCTATGATATACTATGCCATGATATGATATGATATGATATGACATGATATGATTTTATATGATGCGATACGATTTAATGTGATATGATATGATAGGAAATGATGTGATATGGTATCTTATGGTATGATATTATTTGACATGACACAATATGATATGATATGACATGATATGATACGATACGATACGATGTATGTTGTGATATGATATGATATGACATGATATGATATGACATGACATGACATGACATGACATGACATGACATGGCATGACATGATATGATATGATATGATATGATATGATATGATGATATGACATGATCTAACATGATATTACACGATACAATATGATATGATCTTATAAAATAGGATAGGATAGGATACAAGACGATGCAAGACGATGCGATGCGGTGCAATACGACACGATAGGATACGATGCCAGACGATAGGATAGGAAAAGAAATGATACAGAATATGAAAAGCAGATAAGTGAATACACAATGGTAGTGCATTCAACATATATGTTACGTGTATTAAAGATCAGCTGAGAGTACTGCTCGGTGTGTTACGTTTTCATGATTTCGAAGAGATGGCAAAAGTTATTGACCGAGGACAGAACATGGAACAAGGAATCCTGGTGTTCTGCTATGGTGGAGAACACATACACACAATCCCGCGCGCACGCTCACACACACACACACACACACACACACACACACACACACACACACACATACACACACACACACACACGTGCGCGCGCGCACGCACGCACGAACACACGCACGAACGCATACGCATACACATTACAACACAAACAGGAGCCCATAATTACAGAACGGCAAGGTCAGGTGGCACAGTAAAGTATTTTTATAACATAATTACTTCAAATTTGCGTCCTTTTAAAGAGACGAGTATATTACACGTTGAATTTGAATGACAAAGTCTGTCACCAATACTTCAAGCAAAAAAAAAGAGAGAGAGAGACGAATAGAGACAGAGGAAAGATAGAGAAAAGAGGGATGGGGTGGTGGAAAAAGGGAATATCGGGGGGGGGGGGGGGGGGGGGGGGGGGGGGGAAGGGGGTTAACGTGGCCAGGCAGTGTGTGTGTGTGTGTGTGTGTGTGCGTTGTGTTGTGTCCAATACAGTAGAATGTATTGCAATACAGTAAAATAAGTCACATCTGACTACAACATAAAGCAACGCAACACAACGTTATGTGACAATTCAAAACAGTTTTATTTCCCCTCATTCAGCTTTGTCCTTGCCCCATGGTAAAGTTGGAGAAAGGGGGGGGGGGGGGGGGGGGGGACGATGCTAGTCCCCACCAGACCATTCCTCTGCCTTTGTAGGCTGACCCAGGTCCTATTTCTCTCCCCTTTGTGTTGGGGGGATGGGGTCTGACAGGGAGAGAAAAGATCTCCGAGTTCCCTTTGTCTCGCTTTGTGTCGCCGTGCTGAAGACTGGGGTCTTAGTTCACCGGTCTCTTTTCAGTTCAAGTTTGCCGCTCGTGGGAGTTTGTAAGGGGCTGAAAATATTTCCGATGTTTAATTATTCTGAGTGGATACAAGACCCATTTCAGTGCGAGTGATAAGGAAGCTTGGTGTTGACAGTTCTCACAGCAGTAGGTGAATGACAAAAATGTACGTTCAGAATGTGTGAATAACAAAAATGATATTAATTTTTTTTTTCATTTTTCTACTGCTATTGATTTCTTGATATTAAATGTACGCTGTTTTGTTTCAATGATGTGACATCTACAGAACAGCCATGTTTTGGTGAAGTGAGTGAGGAGAAAAAAATGAAAACAATCTTCACCGGTAGTGATCCAGCCTACACTCGAAGCACAGTGAACTGATACTTAGTTTTTGACATTTCTTTTGATATAAAATCATTCAAATTCCTGCTAAACTGGTTCCCTAAAAGCTCTGTTTGAAGACTTGTAATCAGAGAAAAATGGGGCAATAACAGTGAACAGTGTCACAGATTTTATGTGGGAAGTAAAAGGTTCAAACCCCTTTAGATGCATTTCAATGTGAGCTTCTCAATCCCTGCTGATTATTAATCTGAATTGTTCAGTGTCCTGCGACTGGGAAAATCGAAATCGAACATCTGGTTTAGGGATGTGTCTGCCACAGTGTCGCTCCGATTACATATATAATATCATCTGGCCTAAATTGGGATATATAATGAGGGAGGTCAACAGAGCAGCATTAACATGTAATCTTAGCCTCGAATGGAACTCAATGGCGTCATCCTCTTTCCGTTCCTCCTCATAGCTAATCGTGAATAAAGGGAGAAGACCCACACCCATTCACGGGTTTATACCGTGACCTTGTTATGAACCAGTGATGATTTCCTGTCCGCCTTTCATGTGCGTTGCGACTTAAAAGTCACAGTGCCGAGTGTCACTCGGCAAAAGAAAGAGGGACGAGTTTCCGATTTGTATCGGGATGAGTGTATGACTGTGCAACTAAGCAGTTAGTGTCGTCCTTTGAGGTTATAGCAGGTGATAGCGTTCATAAATTGGCTTAAAGCGGGCACCAATGAAAACGACGGAAACGATTCATTCATCAGCACTGCAGTGCCCTGTTTCATATATCGTCTTTTCATGGCTGGGCATTGTCAGCTTCCTGCTGGTTGCTGATGTTTGGGTTCTAGTAAAAGTACTGGCAGGGTGTGGCAATATAAAAGGGAGCCGGAAAGAACTACGGAAGGGTAATGTTGTGAAGAGGAATGGGGAAAGATACTTACACACACACACACACACACACACACACACACAGAAGCAGACAGGCACGCACGCACGCACGCACGAGCGCGCACACACACACGCACACACACACACACACACACACACACACACACACACACACACACACACACACACACACACACCAGAGGCACCACATTGATGATTGAACGAATAAATAATGCTGCACTTTAAAAAGGCACACTCAAGGGTGCTATCACTTTGCACAGGAAGAGAGCTGGTAGAGGAGACAGAAGAGGAGGAGATTGGAGAGGACAGGATTAATGGAAAGCTGAGTTTAGTGGGAAATATGAGGATGAATAAACTTACGATAAAGAAGAGGTAGAGAGACTAAGACAATAACGATGTCACATCCAAACCGCTGTTGTGATTTCATTCAAAGCAAAGAAGCATAATTAACACACAAAAATACGCGCGCACACATACACACACAAGCGCACACACATGCGCGCGTGCGTACTCACGCACATACACATACACATACGGACGCGCGTGCCCGCGCGCACACACACAAAAGTACGCACTTACATAAATACACAAATACACGCATCTCAATACGAACACACCCATACCCTCACATACACTCAAACTTGCACACTCACACACAGACTACACACACACACACACACACACACACACACACACACACACACACACACACACACACACACACACACACACACACACACACACACACACACTCATACTCGAGCACTCGTACACACATGCATTCACTCTCATAAACACACGCATGCACGCACACATACGCGCGCACGCACATACACATCCACGCCCATTCAGGATACGCTTCGGTGCTCGCACCCCGATCCGTCGGTGCGCAACACAGCAGGGCCCAGAAATCCACCAGTCGGACATCGACACAAGTTTGGAGCAAGCTATAGACAAAAAGTATTCGGAAGGATGTGTTCCATCAAACGGATGATGTAAGTGTGCTGCTGTGTGAATCAGACGACGACCTTCAAGAATATTCCTGCGATCCGTGTTCGGAAGACGATCGCTTTTTCTGGTTTAACAACCAGGAAGAAAGACACATGTCATAAGAGGAATGTCTTAAATTGTCCTGCATTTGGAAAGGAAGACGCATCGGCAACACGAAGCATGCAGAGACCCAAGCATGTGCTGCACGCTGTCCACGGACTGATCCAGTTTTACCTGGGGTGACCGTCGTCTACAGAACTGACAGTGAACACCAGTGACATTTTCTCGTTCATGATTTCATCACGTAAAGTGAAAAAAAAAAAAAAACAGGATATTGCTGTGGTTTCCATGTTAATAAAATCGAAATTGAGTCGCGTTTTGTTGTTGTACATCCCGCCGATTTGCTTAAAGGGCTTTTACAGCCTAACAGCATTAAACTTCGTTCATTCGTTCGTTTGTCCAAACATCAAAGCAATAAGCCTATAGAGGAGATAATTCTACATACACACTAACACACACACACACACACACACACACACACACACACACACACACACACACACACACACACACACTGAGAGAGCCCATATATACCGGAATTCAGAAAACACCAATTCTGTGTGACATACATGTATATCCAATACATGGTAGTCAAGGGTCATTAAAGTATGGAACTGGCTGACATATTACTCGTAAGAGTCGAACAGCTTATGGGTGTATATGGATTGGGGAAGGGGAGAAGAGGGAGGGAGGGGGGGGGGGGGGGGGGGGGGGGGGGGATGAAAAGCCTTGCTCTACGTGCAAATTAGACGCCGAACCATACTGATATGGAATATGCCTTGAATAAGATTTTAACGTTTTTCAAAAATTCGCGAATTGGTTCTAAAAAAAAAAAAACAAAAAAAACAAAAAAAAACTGTTAGGGGGGGGAGGGAGGCATCGAGGAGAGGGTGGGGCGGTGGAAGAATTTAAAAATATCTTCCAAGTGGATGAGATTTAATAAGAGTAACAGCCAACATTGCCAGGCTCCAGCCGTTCTCATAACTGGGATTAAAAACACTTGACAAAGTCAACGGAAGCTTGAAGGACTTCATCTTATCATGAGAGGCTGAAAGTTTTTTTTTTTTGTACTAGTACAGTCAAATAAAAAATGAGGGATATCGAGAGTCTGACCACATGCACAAGCAGGTGCCGGTTTTAAATACCTACCTAACCAACCATTAACCCGCAGCCTATGTACAAGGTTACGATTTGGGATTGGCCCTGGAGGGATTACAGCATTTGCTTGTTGGTTTCGTCATATCCCATCTGTGCTTCCGAGCTGAATCTTCCAGATATTGTCTGTCTTATGTTCCAGATTGAACTTGTCAGAATGTGGATAGCTTCAGATGAAGAAGAAGAAGGAGGATATCACATTCAAAACATCAGATTTATTTCTTGCAGCTTCCTTAGCATAAAAGTCAGCTAAATCATTGCCACGTAAACTAGAGTGCCCTGAACCCATAACAGAGTTACATCGATACCCCGGGTTATTAACTGATGAATGAGAATAAAGATCTCACACACAAGTCTGAACGACTAGATTTTGATTGACAATGTAAAGCCGTAAGCGCTGATTTTGAGTCCGATAGTATAAGTATTTGTCTATGTATAACGGGCATGTCAAGTATAAAATCTAGTGCTTTCAAAATAGCAAATAACTCTGCTGTAAATATAGAACATCCTTTCGTAATATGGAATTTCTTTCTTCTGATGCTAAGCGCTGGTATTACAAAGGAAGCCCCAACATCGGAAGAATCTAAAACAGAACCATCCGTGAAAATGTGTAGATGGGAATCGTATTTCCTGTCTATCAAGTCTTTGGCATAGGATGATAGTAACAGAGGATTATCTTTTTTTTTTTAAATCTCCGTAAGAGTAGATTATTTCAGCCTGCTCTGACAACCACGAAGGGTATATGAACAACATGGAACTGGGCAATACCATCAAGAGACACAGTTGCTGAAACATGGGGGGGGAAACATAATCACCTAGGGACATGTATACCGATTTGTTACGGATCTCTCTTGAAATATACGTGCTGCCATCCAGTTCAGTCATTACTGAATTTGGGATGGTTCTAGCCCTCACTGTAAAATTACAGGCGCAACTTAGCCTGTTCATTTAAGGGTAACACACCAGCCTCCTTGTACGTCAAATCAATTGAAGCCCATCGGGGAAGTCCTAATGCAATTTTAAAGGCTAACGAGTCAATACTGGTAAGCTTGTGTAAATCTGTCTTTCCAGCTGTAAAAAAAAAAACTTCTTGGCCATATGACAGAATTGAACGAACTAACCCTGAGGCGACATAGACGAGATTAGATCCCCAGTTAATCAGAGGTATGGCAGAAAGAACACGTAATAACCAATTTTTTTTCCTAGCCTTTTCTACAAGGAAATTTATATGTTTTACTCCAAAAAAGTTTATAGTGGAAGATTACTCCGAGAAACTTAACTTGTTTGCTTGGGTATATCAAATTATTATCAACCCTTATAGAGATAGCTTCTCTGCCTTCAAACGCAATTGTTTTCTTTGTAAAGACAACAAAGACAGTTTTGTGAGCAGATAAACCAAACCCATTTGATTTCATGTAATGAAAATATTGTCAACTATTTCCTGATACTGTTCAATGATTTTCTTTCTTTTGGTTTGTTGTTTGGAAAAATTGCAGTTTACATTTCTCCACAGAGCAATATCATCTGCATATAGAGCTAATGTGGCACCTTTTGTATTAACCTGTTTAATATCGTAAAGCATTAGCGAGAAAAGTGTTGGAGCGATTACACTTCCTTGGGGAACACCCATGTTAATAGTCTTAGAAGTTGATAAAGCTCCATGTATTGACTTGGATAGTTCTGTCCGATAAGAAAGCTTTTAGAAATTGAAAAAAAAAACGACCTCGTATTCCTACTTCATGTGCTTTGAACAACAATTTAGAATGCCATACTGAATCGTAGGCTCTATGAACATCAAAGAACGTTGCAAGGGTCGAATGACGCTTGGCAAGAGCTTTTTTCACATTTGAGGATAAGTGGACAATGTGGTCTGTGACTCCTCTACCTTTCCTAAAACCAGCCTGGAATAAAGGCAAGACTCCATTTTTTTCAAGGAAATGTTCTATTCTGTTTTTCATGATTCTTTCAAAAAAGTTTTCCAATGTGAGGTGTTAAAGAAATAGGTCGAAAACTAGAGGGAAGAGTTTAGTTTTTTCCTTGTTAAGGATTGGGATGACAGTAGCTTTTTTCCAATCTGTAGGGAGCATTCCAGTATTCCAGCAAATCTGAAAGAACTCCAACAACTTTGATAACAGACTCTCAGGAAAATGCTTAATCATGTTATAGGAAATAGGATCCGAACCAGTGGATATCTTACCCGGTTTTACACGTTTAAGTGCGAAACAGAGTTCATGCATTGTTAAGTTTGTGTTTATATATAAAGTGTTACTTTCTATATTAGTCTGCTCAATGTTTTGGATTATCCTCAAACTCCTTTCTACGAATTTGTTCAGATTGAGATAAACACTCAGTCTGACTCATTGAAGCAAAAGTTTCTGCTAATAATTCAGCCTTTTCTTTGTTAGTTCTATAATTTTTATCATTAACATGCAGAGCAGGCTGAGGGAGATGAAATGTACCTTGATTTTTTTTAATTTCTTTCCATAATTTAGAAACGTCATGTGGATGTTTTTAGAGCAAGTCATGATCAAATTACCATAATACTGTTTTTTTTGCAAGAGCTACTGTTCTGTTACTATAGTTATTAGCAATTTTGTATTTACAGTGGAGTTCGTTTACTACTTGGGGTGGCTGTGAATGACGACTATTCATCCAGTTTTGAAATGCCTCTGTTTTCATTTTTTACGCCAACTCACATGAGGAGTTCCACCAAGGGTTTGAGGCTCTCTTTGGATGGTCTTTAAACTTAATCTTTGGAATGGCACAATCTGCTGCTCTCAGAATAAGATTTCGTAAATCTACATAATTGTTTCAAGATCTTCTACTGATTCTATGTTATGATTAAAATTGAGCTTAAGAGAACCAGTAATTAGAGTCTGGGCAAAAAGGTCCCAGTTGGCTTTATCTTCGTTGTATTTTGTATGTCCGAGGGTATGCTCAGTTCTCTCTGGACACACTAAGATCTGAACTTCAACAGGAAGATGGTCACTACCCAGTGGTGACTGAATGACATTCCACGTGCAAAGTGGAAAAATACCCGGAGTTACTAAGGACAAATCAATTGATGAATTTTTCTGATCAGAACGATCAGCAATTCTGGTGATAGACCCGTCATTCAGTATCGTTAGATTAGCATTTACTATAGTGTTGGCGAGATATTCATTATTGTTTGTGATATTTTAGAGAGTTTCGGACCATAGAGCATGATGGGAATTGAAATCACCCAGAATAATCCACTCTTTGTTTGAATCATTTTTTCTTCACTGCATTAGTCACTGGAGGAAAATAGTATCCCGGGAGTTTTGGTAAATCATTTTAT
>JADBJO010007837.1:0-40000 GCA_016801955.1 Conus betulinus
GAGAGCGAGAGAGAGAGAGAGAGAGAGAGAGGAAGGGTGGCGATTGCTGGTGGAGAACGAGAAACAAAACGGAAACTTTCGTCAGTAGGTGCCCGTAAAGACCTTAGTACAATTTGAATGGAGTTGGGTTGGAGGAGGGGGTGGGGGGGGGGGGGTGTTCATAATTACCTGTTACAAAATCGTAATTTGAAAGGAATAAAAACAGTCAAAATCACCAATGTAAAGATCCTACTGACCTGGCTTCCACTGATGAGAGAGAGAAAGAGAGAGAGAGAGAGTAGAGAGAGAGCGATATTAGACATACAGACAGACAGAAAGACAGAGCATACAGTACAGACAGAGATATACAGCGAGAAAGATAACGAGTTTTTTAAAAAATCGTTAGGTAGTCATTCCCCCGCCTTCCAACTGGGGTACAACAATAACAATTGCATAGCGTAAGGTAACATGATATAGTTTCAAACAATGAGAAATGATCCGATAAACCACACAGAGTCTACTAATACCCGTTTAAACTGACGGTTTTGGGTTCAATTTGCTGATCATGACCATAGTTCGCTTCTTCTTAAAATGTCCTCTGTATATATACACATATACTATCTTCAGGTACTCATCACTTTCCCTCATTTTCATTTGCCGCACTGGCAAAGCAGCTCGCCAATAATTCAAGGGTTTTCAAAAAAACGAAATTTTTTTCCCACCTGTGGAATGCATCATAATTCGTACATACTTCATCACAGACAACCAAGTAGGAGAATTCATTTCGTCCTTGTCTTTCTTTTTTTGTTTTTTTCTTTTTTACGTTTTTTTTTTTGTTTATCTTTTTTTCTTTTGCATAAAAGACATAGCATACCTAACCACTTATTTGTATTATGATCTCGTGTGATAACTTCTTTTCTTTTGAGTCTCATTTCCTAATCGTAAATCTTTCCCTATAACTTCTAATATTTCTGTACACAAATCATTACGTGAGATCTGTTCAACAATACTAATCAGTTTCTTATAAAGTTATCTATAAAATGAATATCGACGTCAAAAAAACAACCGGCTCTGGATTTTTTTTATGCAAATTTTGCCATCGATTATCAATCATAGCCATTAGTCGAAGAAGTTCGCTGTCAAAAATGGATTATACGTCACCCCCCTTGCTTCATCCACACAAATCCAAATCCATATTGAACCAATAAAATCTCCGCGAACAAACCCGAACCCCTACGATCTTATTATTAACCCACAAACTAATCTCCATTTACATCACGAATTCTTATAAGTGTCAATCTTTTCATCACCATTACCTGAACATTAATTCAAATCCTTATCCGATTCACTGCGACAAGATGACTTTCTATAATTGTGATATGCTTTTTGTTTCCCCTGTCCCCCCAGAACAACATTCAAGTATGTCCTATTCTTTGAACCCCGAGTATCAATTTCTTAAAGATCAAATAGATTGAACTCTTTCGTACTCCCACAGCCGATTTTCTATACCCCAGATCTCAAGCACCATACTTCACCAACTAATCTTGCATCAGAGTTTTAAGAAACTATTGTACTGCAAATATTATTCGCATGTTTAATTTCCTTCTATTTTTCAAGATACACATAAGTCTTTTTTCCCCTCGCGGTCTGCTTTTCTAGATCCTACAATGTTCCTGTAAACGCTTTATACACGTGTATAGAGAATAGATACCAAGGTTTATATTAAACCAATTTTCCACATACAGTCATCCTCGTCCATTACAGATACCAATCCTTTGCTTGCTTCCAAGAATTGGCAAATCCTTTTTCTCCCCCCCCTTTTTCCTGAAAAATACCAAATATTACTCTTTTTTTTTCATACTTTACTTTAGCGTTTAGTTTAGAAGCCTGGGGCCTGGCAAACAAAGTTCTGTTTAAAAAACTTATCTGGATGTCCATTGGAATTCTCATATACTAAAACATATCTCAGCAATTAACAAAATAAATAACTTTCCAACAATCAGGAAAATCTTGTAGCCTTGTTTTTTCCTTTTCCATACAATTTCCTAAAATCTATGGGGTTTATTCGTTTAACACAAACAATGAGAAATAACATTTTACAAGACACCTGTTTTATTACACCACCAACAACACCGAACAACTCCCCTGTGCACATAAAATAATATTTCAGTACGTTCCCCACGCAGATCTTACCCCTTTATTCACCATTACTTGTAGCAATACTTTCGATCCATTTGAATTAATTTTCCTTTGATCTCCATCCTCTTTTCACACTATTGGCCATATTAATTTTCCCTTTCTATAAAACGAAGATGTTCTAAACTCTTTCTCCTCAAAACAATAAAAAACTACATAAGCTTTACGATTATATGAAAACTTCAACGTAACTTCTTTTTTTGAACCTAAAGTCCAAAAAAAAATGTTTGACCATTGTGATCGACAGTTTACTAGAATTCTATTATCAATCCAGCTTTATATTCCATTAATTTTTCATTAGTTTATCGATCCATTTTTTAATCTTTTGTTAATAAACCGATCTTTACAATTTTTCTGCATCCTATATCCTACAGTCCATCTCCCTCCTTATTACTCGCATGACTTTTTTCTTTATCCTTTCATTAAAACATTTTCATGACTACCGCTTCATTTCCAGCTTTTATTATAAACATATCTGTATCACCACTATTCCCTTAAAGATTTAATAAAGTCCTTTTTTCAATCACAATACCACCACCATTCTTAAATAGCTCGCCAGTCAAGCCGCGAACCACGACCCGCAACTCTCTCTCCCATTACCTCCCCTATTTTTTGTTCATTCAAATCTGCAAATAGGAATCTCTCCACCCGCTTTTGAGATGTGACTATCAAAGTAGCTGGGTTTCATTTCATTTTTTCAGTGTCTGCTTCATTGCAAACATCGTTTCCAACCAGATTTTTTGAAATGCTGGGCTATCACTGTTCGGTAGAAGTGTTATTGTTGTATATGCAGATTTCTCTTTATAGAAATACTATGAACGTTTTTTCCAAAATTCTTTCTGTGTCATGCTCTGAGTTAACCTACATCAAACTCATCGAATAACGATTGTTTTGTGCTCTGTTTCCTTTCTGCTGCCAACTTATTTTTTGATACTTCTCGTCGAATCTACAATATTTGTCACGCGATCTTTACTATCAAGGCGTTACTGCAAAACACTCTACCAAGTTTTCTTGCGTTTTGTTTTGGTCATTTTTACATTTCTTCGATCAAACCATGAGTCATTCCTTCTCTACCTCCGGTTTATTCTTCTTTTCTTTTACCCATGTATTGTTTTGTTTTTCCCTCTTTATAATACAATCATTAAAACACACATAAGCTACATTGATATATTCTTCTGTTTTTGAGTATTTGCAAAGTATCGTCGTGGCTCATTAGACACCAAACAATGTGTTCAATAATATCATTCCATTTAAATTTTCTCAACATACTGAGCCCCCTCGTTACTTATTTACATACCTGTATCAGATGTGTGCGTGAAACGCCCTTCGCGGTCGCCATTACACACACTATGTATCATACATAATTCAAATGTTGTACACATATTCTAAAGACATTTTCCATACTTATTGAGTACACTGTCTTCAGAGCACCTGTCACCATAGCATGAAGAACTCTTGACTTGAGAATAACAAACATACTCTTCATCAGACAATTCTGGACCCAAATTCGCTGTTGGAGCGTTTAAGGCTCCGTTTAGTAATAGAAAAACATCAGGAAATTCCACAATGTTATCAGCAATAGGATTTTCGGGCACCGTGATGCCATTATCTGTACCAAAAAAAGATAGAATGGTAAATTTTCCGGGGGTATATAGGTACATGGCACCCTTTGGCAAACCAAAAATGCGTTTTGAAATTAGAAACGTCATCGTATTATTACATTCGTTATTAGCTACTTGTTGAAAAGGCTGCTTTATCTCTGGCATTTTCAGATATAAGTTTTGTACATTTGTGTTGCGGCCTACACACTGTAGACATGCGTTGCAGATGCGGCACTTCACCCGTCCTCGGATACCTGGTCAATAAAAACTTATACGGTTGTGTGTCTTTTTGCACCCCAGCATGGTCTACTATGGTGGTGTCATGACCCGATTTCAGTCAGTCAGATCTGACTTTTCTGGCTACGTCACTTGACAATAGTTCTTCTGAGAGTGTATACTGTATTGCACATATTTTTTTTATTTCAAAGTGATGCTGCACGCATTAAGATGTAGATGTGTGGCACCTTCAAGTGTGACAAAAGTTTCAGTGTCTGGATCTTCCCTTTAATCTTCTTTGAGTTCTTCTGGGTTTATTACGGGACCAGGGAGAGATTCTTTCATATTGAGCGATTATGTGTTTTCCCATGTTTTCGTCTCTGTCTGACTTGTAACAACTGCAGTATTCACTTAAAGGCATACAGTCATATTCTTTGTCTTGTCACAGTATTTGCACACATTGCACACGAGATAAGAACATATTGGCTGGCCAGCTACTAACAGTTCTGTCTTGTCAGTGAGGTAAGGATCTGCATTTTAACCATCAGAGAGGGCAACTGTTCCTTAACTGAGGCGAAGTGAGCTACACCTCTTGTATTTCCTGAGTGGCACAATTTGCGCAACAGTTCTTTCTGTGTTGCATCCCCATTAGGACCTGTGTCTCTCAGAACTTCCAGTTCCCAAACTCTTGTAACTATGCACTGAGTTTTGAGTTCAAAGCACCTACACGTCTCACACAGAGTCTGTTCAGCGTCTCCAGACACACTGATAGCTGCAACAATGCTACAAACAGCTGATGCGAAGTTTCTCTGCGTTTGGGGCTATCACGTGCCCAGCAACAGCTTCCACAAAGTAACTGAGGTTAGAAGTTTCACCGATCTGTCAGTGTCGAGACTTCCGTTGTCTTGTTTGTGATGAATTTAATGCTGTCAGGGTTAGGAGGGGAACTGTTGCTTGGGTCACTCTTGTGCTCATTTCACCGGTCAAATGAAGGCGTTTCTGATTGTGTCGGCCCAGGGCCTATGTGCCTTCTCTCTGTCTGGTACAACAGTGAAAACAAAGTGGCAACTCGTACTGCTTCTATACCGCTCCTAGAGTGACGTCCCGAAAAAGAAGCACAGCCTCAAGAAGCCTCTCCAGTACAATCATCTCTACTAATTCTAAGGCCACTACCTTTGCAGAAGAATTTGGTCTACCAGTGAATTCAAAGCGGTCGTCTATCTGGTAATGCGAAACTGGTTTTGCTGTTCAGTTCCCTCGTCTGGCAGGACTAGGATTTTGCCTGTCTGTTGTGGCATACAACTGAAACTTGAGAAACGAGGCGTTTCTAATCAGTTGATAATCTACTGATTGCGTGATGGGCAACTTCACACAGGCTGCACGACTTCGACTCCTAGGAGTGGCGTGAATCTGGCGCATTACTCTTCTCCTTTGCATTTGTTAATGATGGCTACATTCGCAAACTGTGAGAGATATAATACATGTTATGAACTACTATTCAGAATGGTGATTTCATTTTGCTTAAAGCAGTCTGATGTTAGTGAGTATCTGTAGACTGCAACCCGTTCATGGGGATTTCTTTTTGCAATAACTGGTGTGATGTTTGTGAATAGCTTCAGACTGCAGCTCCTTCATGGTAATTTCACTTTGCTGTAGGAAGTCTGATGTTGATGAGTGACTCTAGACTGCGACACAACCCTGGTGATTTCACTTTGCTGTAATTAGTCTGATGTTAATAAATGGCTGTACTCTATGACTTGTTCATAGTAACAGCAATTTGCTGTACGTAGTCTGATACTGATGAGTGGCTATAGCCTGCGACTTCTCGACAGCGAACTCCTTTTGACTTTCTGTTCTTCTGACTTCGCACGCGTTTTGATGTGTCTAACTCTTTCTTCCCCTTCTCGCTGTCTTCTTTCTCTTTTTTTTTTTTTAATTATCCCTCTATACTTTTTCCCTCTCTTTCTCTCTCTTCTTTTGGCGTATTTCACCATGTGAGCCCCTAGAAGAACCACTGCGTTTCCCTCTGTTTGTAATTACAGACGAAGTCATCACCCATAGGTGTGCTCTCGGTCTGTCTGGTCTGTTTGTATATGTGCTCTTTATCCTGCAAATCCAAGCTCAAGTACCTTCCCGCAGGGTACCTTACCTCCATCCTAAGCCGTTACTGCAGCAGTACTGACGTCACGCAAGCCTCACATAGTCTCGCCGAAGCTTGCTCTCCTAAAGTAATCCAGGTGGGCAGAGGAAAATGTATGTGCTGCGTTCCCCAGAATTTTTTCTCTGGCGGAAACGCAGAAGAAAACAATCCAAACTAAGTACGACAGTAGACGAAACTTTAACGATATGCGATGTCAGAACAACACTATTACTTTACTGGTTTCACTGTAAGCGTAAGGAAGAATCTTTTCAGTGCATCTGGATTGAAAATGTCTGGAGGCTTGCCTTACAATCTTAAAGTACTCCCGCGTTTCACAAGGCCATGACGCTTTGTACCTCAGTCGTCTTATCAGAGGTTACTTAAACACGCCTCTCTCCAGCGTGATTTACAAATACATCTCTCTCGCTGCATTCAATCTAGATCCACCTCTCTCTTAGAGTTTCAATGATAAGCTTTCTAAGACGATCAATATTTTCTTATATGCATCCGTTTAGACCATGGCGCTTTCTCTGTTTAAACTTACACCTTCAGGTAAAGTGCAAAACAAACAGATGCTCTCTTCATCCACAAATATTACATTTTGCACTCCCAGAATAATTTACCATGTATCAGCGTGAACAGGTTTACTTCACTCTCCTACAAACAAATGGAGTTCATTCCACGAAGTTGAAGGGTCCTGAATCTGTCGAGGAAGACTTCTGTAGATATTCTACTGAACATGAATAATGTGAAGCTGCTGTTACGAATCGAGAACTATTCCATATTTTCATGGAATATTAACACTTTCAAATGACATGAACGTTGACGTTTGTATTTTCTACATTTGAAAAAAAGCCAGTGTAAGGTAACTCTTTCAGTCCAAACCTTCTATTTGTTCCCCTGGGTGAGAACAATTTGGTTTTCACTCATGAACTGGGTCAAAAGGAGAATCCAGGATACGTTCGAATTTTGGTGGAGGTATGCACTCTCCTCAATACTCTTCTAAATCTCAAGGTATCGCGTTTCAAAATACAAACTGATCCATCACAAAAATTATTCGAACGGTTCCATCGCGGGTCACAGGGCATCAAGAGCAGTGTAGATTAAATTCAGGCAACGTTTCTATAGCCCAAATGTCAATGGGACTTTAGCTGATTTTGCAAATTCTGTGTTACATTCACATGGCAGAGCCAAGAGAAAACGTTCAACTGATAGTCCATTCCCGAGTTCAGCGCCTAAGGGCCCCAGTGGAGAAACTTGAACAGCACAGCTATCTTGCACATAACAGATACATTAATGGCAGTGTTACTCAAGACCCGAAAATTGCTGGTATCTCTTCGGTGTCGTTGGCAGCAGGATATCGATTGAAGTGAAAGGCAGGGCTGTCAGACTAGAATGGATGTTCGTACTGTTACATCATGATCGTCATCCTTACTGATCGTGATTGCAAACTCAAAGGTTATGGCCTTCCGTGCCCGGCTACCGTGGTGACCATACTTTCAATTTCCTCTTGAAGTCTACGCCCGGAGCAATTTAAAATCAAATTCAGCAGACTGATTGGAATGGTTGTAAAATATATGAAATGATGCCCTCGGAATGGGGATGGTTAAATGAGGGGAGGGGGGTGGGGGTGGGAGGGCTTTAGAACGACCAAAATCACTCTGCAGAAGTGCAATATCTGCCGTAATGGGCTACCTCCTGGTCACTTGATATACTGACCGCTCTCTGTGGCGTAAGGAAACGGAGGTGCGACAGGACAAACGTGGGCGTGTATGTGGTGGCCAGACTGAGCAACGTGAGTATAATGCCACAGTGTGTGTATGGACGATGAGGTAGAGAGGAAAAAAGAAGAAGGCACACCCTCATTCACGCTTAGAGGAAAACTCCCATTGACCCAAACTGGAAAAGCTGGTGGCAAGGGAAGGGAGGGGGACGCCAATAGGGGTCGTGAAAGGGCGAGTCGCGTGCGGTCCAATATAAACACAGTGGAAGAGCGAAACCAGAACACGCATCTGTAGCAAATCCAGAGATATTACCGGGGGGAAAAAAAAACTGTTGTTAAAACCGTACCAAAGATTTAGACGAAATACAATGGGCACAGAAACAAAAAGACCACTATTCAAATGTACTAGTGAAAGTGACGTCGACCAGAAAAAAGGGAGACTACGGGAGAAGAGCTGCTGTTGCTGCTGTTGCTGCTGCTTCCACTTTGCTGCTGTTTCTGTTGGTGATTGTTATGCTTTTTCTCTTCTTCCTTTTTCTCATTACCACTAGCTTCTGCTCCAGCCGCTGCTGTTGCTGCCGCTGCTGTTGTTGATGCTGCTGCTGCTGCTGCTCCTGCTGCTAATGATGATGACGCATTTACTACTTCTGCTGCTACTAGAACTATTGTCAGTGCTGAAATTGCTTCTGTTTCTAATTCTACTGATATGTAAACCACAACTAGTGCTGCCGCTACTGCTACAAATTCTATCATTACAAACTACTATTATTACCTCTGCTGCTTCTACAACTTTTTGTCGACAGTGATATGTTAAGCGTTTAATATATATTGATTGTCTTGATCTATACCATACACCACGCAGTTCCAATGAGTTCCCCCTGCCTGCCCTCAACTGCAGTCCACAGTCCCCAACACGTACAGTTTATGAACAGGAAGTGTGCACTAAGAGAAACACGCATCTCTGCTAACGTCGTCTTGAAAATTATAAGTTACTTTGCTGCAAGTGAACAGGATCATTGTCTTTTTATTTGCTATGTCCCTGCGCCGGTGCCAAATAAAGATGGGTCTGAGTAGATTTACTAAAACTTCTTTTGACCCAAAATGGAATGCAAATTTCCAGAAGAACGGAGAAATCGCCGAGTTCAGAGCCGCTTCCTTTTTATTATACGCTGCCTGGGTTTGATCGTTATCAGAGTAATCTGTGCCCGCATCAGACTCTTTAGGAACAGTTAAACCATGCCAGACTTCTACTATCTTCTTCATCTTCAGCATAACGGCACAGACAACCGCCTTCTTTCTGTCCTTGATTTGCGCCTGCCGGTAAATCTGAGGAGGCGGTGACAACTTGTACAAATGACGCTAGAAAATCTACAACTTTTTCTCTCTGTGTAAAGGTTTCCAAACGCTACTGATGTTCTACTTCAACTTCACTTACTCTGTGCTGCATGCAGTCTCTTTTACCAAGCTTATATGTCTTCCTCAATCAAGTATCTACAGTTCGGGTACGACGCATCTCCACATTGCCATGTGGTCAAACTGGTGTTGCACGATTCCAGCTACCTGGCATGTGACTATAATGGAATCGATCGTGGTATCTGCTTCAAGACAATCTAGTTGTGTGCATAGCGCCTGAAAACATTGAGGGACTGACACTGAATTCATACAAAGAAATCAATACCTTTCTGTCTTAATGACTGAAAGACAAAACGACGGAGAGCATAGATACTGAAGCTGTCGGGGCACTTGAGCGCTGTTTGCAATCATTGGTTGCTTCTAGTCATGCACAGGTTGGAGAAAGTTATAGTGCTCTTCTAATGCCGGAACCACATGTGCGTGTGCGTGCGTGCGTGCGTGCGTGTGTGTGCGTGTGTGTTTTATGAACGCGCGCGCGCGCATGTGCGTGCATTGATGGGAGTGTGCCACGTGTTGTTTTGGCGTGGAAGATAGATGAAGTGGATGGAGTTGATAATGAAAGTTTATCTTCTTGTGCGTGTGGTCTCTTATACATGTTCATAATGGATGTGAAGGTCTTGTTCTGTCTTATTTGCTGTCTTACTGTGCTTTCTGGTGCTGTGCTACAGCAGAAACGAAACTCGACGAGGCACGAACGAATTCAAAACTCTGACTGTAGTTGTCATTATCTTCTTGTATGTTGTCCTAGATGTACAACCAAGCTCTTGCAGAACGAGCCGGCCTATCATTGCACACAAGAACTACCCAAACTCAAATAATCTATACCATTTCGGAAGGGAGAATAGGGGTCTGGAGAGGTGGGTGTTGAAAGTGGTGGCGCACGCACGCACACGTACTCCATCTGACAGCCTCTGTCCGTCACAGTATCTCTCTCCGTTTTTCTGTCTCTCTCTGACATAAATTCACTCTGTCTGTCTGTCCGTCTGTCTGTCTGTCTGTCTCGTTCTCTTTCTTCTTTTCTGTCGCATCTTGCCACCACGTCCCATCTCTCTCTCTCTCTCTCTCTCTCTCTCTCTCTCTCTCTCTCTCCTCGAAGATCACATTTTTGTTTTGGGTATTTGAAACACACATTTCCGTCCAACCACCGAGTACAGAAAGTCGTCTTTAAGTAATCAAACGACATGACATCGAACATCTTCAGATTCCGCATCACAGTTCTGACAGCTACGCGCTGTCTCCATCATTGAGACCGTCGTTGACCCAGAAGGCAAAATCAGGAGAAAAGTATGGCGACTAATGTAAGAAGTCACTGATAATTAAGAGAGAGAGAGAGAGAGAGAGAGAGAGAGAGAGAGAGAGAGAGAGAGAGAGAGAGAGAGAGAGAGAGAGCGAGAGAGAGAAATCGATCGACGTCACAGGCTTTTCCTGTTTAGGATGAGAAAGAACACATACAACATGATACTGAAACGTACCAGTGGATCACTTTGCTTTTACGAAGACCATGAGAATCGGGAATTGTACACAACCGTTTAACCACTGTAATGTCCATATTATTAGCCGACCGGACGTAAATTAATTTTCATCCCTGTTGAATGTTATATGGAGTATAAAACTGAGGAAAAACACGTCAAAGTGTTTCTGCTTCCGCCCGTTGCAACTGTGGATACTGGATGAACAGGAAGGAGTTAGTTGCTTTTTCAGTAATAGGCAACTTATTCAAATCAGAAGAAGCGAGTTAATGACTCCATCCAAGACTCTGCTTTCGATGTAAAACAAGGACAGTGCACTATGTTGCTGTTAGTGTGCCACTCTTTCCATCAGTTTGAAATCCTCTGTCAATTTCACCGACACTGATTTAGGTTTGAAGGACATTCAGATATCGGTCCTTGGTCAGTTGATTCATTTTTAACTCGGTCTTTTGCTGCCGAAGGTCGTCGCAGACTCTCTGAAATTGTACTCCTTTACACTCCCTTTTGAAAAGGCCTTGGGTGTGCTAGTCAAACTTTTGAAAAGGCCTAGGGTGTGCTAGTCAAGGTGTGCAGACACACATGCATTCACTTTCTGCTATTAGAGTGTTTTGCATACCATGGAAGAAAAAAACCATTTGTCTATAGTCTTCGTAAAGCTTTTTATCGAAGTTCAGGCTAAACGGTTACTTCCAAGATAGGTGGTGGTGGTGGTGGTGGTGGTGGTGTGTGTGGGTCCCTGTGTCCATTTCAAGAGCTGACAGTTTGCACGGCAGGCAAACTTGTCCACACTCTCATAGTAAAACTGGAGCATTATCAGCCTTGCCTATTGACAGATGAAACAAACCAATGTGGTTTGGCAAATTCTATAAGATATTTGATTTGGACACCTCTAACCCGTGTATGGATGGATGTGGACGGGACCCTTGTCACCCTGATGGCGAGCATTCGACAGTTTCACCTGACTTCCCGTAGCAGACTTACGGCTTGTAGTCAATAACCTCTTGGACGTCTTTTACCACAAGTCCATATCAGAGGTACCATGGGAGTCACGGGGTGGTCAGGAGAGAGGTATTGTCGAAGTAGCTCCCGACTGGGTCTTCATCAGTTGATTCAATATGATTTCCATACACGTTCCACCATCATTTTGGTCTATTCCACAGTTTTATATTTAATATTCGAGGCAACTCCGCAAACTTTTCATGAGCACCTTCTGAAACTGAAAGTCTCTGTCTGCCTGTCTGTCTGTCTTTGTCTCTCTGTCTCTGTCTCTGTCTGTCTGTCTGTCTGTCTGTCTGTCTCTCTCTCTCTCTCTCTCTCTCTCTCTCTCTCACACACACACACACACACACACACCTCATGAAAAATAAGTGTTATGATTATTGATGCTAGGCATTCATTGCTGCTTACTGATAACTGATTGTAGTACCGTTCGTTCTCGTTTTGCCTTATAACCACATATAAAATGTTTTTATTATTGATGCATTGTAGTTGTCTAATTATTATCCTTAGCAGTTTGTTGTATGTTATAATAATTTATTTTTTTTTTTTTTTTATTTATTTTTTTTAATTTATTGTATTATTTTTTTTACAAAAGGAATGCAACTCTCTCTCTCTCTCTCTCTCTCTCTCTCTCTCTCTCTCTCTCTCTCTCTCTCTCTCTCCTTCGATAAGAGGATCACTTATTCTATATCTGTGTGTGTTGACTCCTTTCTTCTTTGTAATCTTTACTCTTGTTTGTTGTTTCAATCGTTTCTCTCTCTCTCTCTCTCTCTCTCTCTCTCTCTCTCTCTCTCTCTCTCTCTCTCCTTTTAAAGTCATCTACGCCTTACCTATAATGGATGAACTTTTTAATGTTATGAAGATATGTGTGTTTGTTAAATGTTTTGTAAGTCTTAGTTGCTAGTCATACTTAGTCCCTTAACGGGGCAAGGGCCGGATGAAAAAAAGCATGTGTTTGCTTATCTGTTACACTTGGAATAAAGATTATCATCCCCCCCCCCCCTCTCTCTCTCTCCCGCCACCTTCCACCTTTCTCTCTCTGTGTTCTCTTTCACCTGCTGTCTAATCTATTTCTGCTCAAAAAGGATAACTGTTTAAAAGTAGTTACCTGTCTGTACATTAGTGCTTAGCTGTTGCAGAACAAAAAATTAATTTTTTCCGCTTCATTGTTGGTGTTGTGTTGACAGTGCTTCCCACTGTTCAACCCACATAATGTATCATCTCATCATCATCGTCATCATCATCGTCGTCGTCGTCGTCGTCATCAGAGCACGGGCTACCTGCCAAGCGTGTTAGGTCATGCTGTCTTTTAATCGAATAACAGAGCAGCAAGATGTTCATCCTTTTTGAGGCCACTCATAGTGATCGTCTCAGCTCACTAGGCACAGGACCAAAGGGGACGCCTTCCTCCACCGCCTTGACAACATCAAAAACTACGATCACCTTCAATTCTGGAAAGGGACTGGTATGTCCAGGAGGGCGTTCATGCACGAAGTGCCTGGTTTGGTTTGGTTTTGATGGCGCTGCTTGGGCACTTCCCAGTCACAATCTCACTTTTCAAAACATTGCTCTTGACGGTGTTCCTTATACAGTCTTGTGTAATGTCATGGATATTCTTTCTTACTTCATCTAAGCTGGCAGGGAGCGACCTTCGCCCCTTGACCCTTCGCTCAACGTGACACTGCTGCGTCTCAGGATTGGCCGTGACCTTCCTCATTGTCGCACAGCACGGGGGAGTTAGGAAGAAAACGGAGGACGATACCTAGAGTCGGTAACGTTGCCCATCTCTCTCACCACTCTCGCCACAACCACACTCGCTCAGTAAACTGTCGCAACTTGATTCAAGTGCCTATGGCTCCTCGCACACAAACAACAATGAACATTTCGCTGACAGTTTTCAATGTCCAGTCACTTGGTAGTACCTGTAAAAAGAAACGATCTGCTGTTAATGACTTTATACTCTCCAATGATATTGACATTCTTTGCGTAACGGAAACTTGGTTCAAGGAAAGCGGCGATGAATCAAAGCTACGTGACCTGGCTCCAGCTGGCTATACCACCAAGTCCTTCCCCCGCCCCACCACGACCTGCGGGGCCGGAATCGCCTTCGTCATCTCGGGTAGGCTGCTCCCCTATTGCTCTGTCCCTACCTAGCGCTCCTGTTACTAACATTTTTTTGGGATTTACAGACCGGTACCCAGCAGAAAGAACAAATTTACGCCCAGCATGTTTGTCAACGAACTTCCAGACTTTCTTAAATTTGTAAATGACTTTTCAGGAACATTGTTATTGATCGGCGACTTCAACCTCCATTTAAATAAACCCACAGTTGGATACACGCCTAAGGTGTTAGAAATTTTAGATACTTTCGGACTCCAGCAGTCTGTGAACGAAATGACGAACAAACAGGGTAACATAGTAGACTGGGGTAGTCTACAGAGACAGTGATCATCTTCTTAAATCCTCAACTGTTGACAATAACCTAGCATCGGATCATTATGCTGTGAAGTGAGAATTAGATATCGTTAGGCCCGCCGTTCCAAAGACTTACAAGGAAGTTAGGAATATTTCTGCTATCGATATAGAGGCTTTCAAATCTGATCTGACCACGGCCATACCGAGCGAGCCATCGGCCTGTCAGCTGACCTCTGCCCTCCATGCCACGCTTGATAAGCATGCTGCGGTGAGCAGGCGCTTGATCACTGATCGCTCACTGTCAATGGCGCAACACAGTGGGTCCCGAGTTGTCCGAGGCCAAGCAGGAGAGGATGGGGCTGAGAGGCGATGGCGCGCCATGGGACTGACTGTGCACAGGGAAATATATCAAACTGCGAGAAATCATGTTACTGACATTGTTCATCAAGCAAAAACTTTGTTCTATTCTGGCCTGTAATACGGCCAAGCAACTATTTAATGTCACAAATAGTCTCCTAGGCAAAGTCAGCTACTCCCCCTTCCTACCATCTTCCAAACTCAAGAGCTCCCTCAGAAATTCTTAGAGTTTTCAATGGCCAAATTGACACTATCCTTGAAAAGTTATATTCTACTGCACCTGTACATTCTCTGAATGACAAAGTTTACTGTGGACCTCCTTTGGCTTGTTTTAGACCTGTTAGTCAAGACTATGTCAAAAAACTTTGTTTGCGATACAGCCCTAAATCGTGTGAACTTGATGCCATTCCCACTAACTTGCTCTTTCAGTGCATCGATGAAGTCCTACCCCATCTTACTCATGTATATCCTCTTTGTCCTCTGGTCACGTTCCTGAAATCTTCCGGTCCGCAGTGATCAAGAAACCTTCATTAGATAAAATTGTTTTAAAGAATTTCATTAAATAAGAATGTTTTAAAGAAATATCGGCCTGTATCAAATTTGTCATTTCTATCAAAATTATTGGAGAAGATCGTTATGGAACAAATTCTAGAGCATCTCGAAAAGAATCACCTTTTGAATCCTCATCAATCTGCTTACAGACAAGGCCATAGTTGTGAGACAGCACTCCTCCGTATAGTCAATGACCTCCTCTGTGGGTTTGATGATGGGAATGTTTCCTTATTAGCGATGTTAGACCTCTCCGTAGCATTTGCACGATCGATCATAATATTTTGTTCTCACGGCTTCAAATTTCCTTTGGGTTCAAAGACACAGCTCTTGACTGGATTATCTCTTACTTGACTGGACGGACTCAGACAGTGTGTGTACGGGGCAGATACTCAGACAGTTCTCCTCTTAGGTACGGTGTGCCTCAGGGTTCTGTACTGGGGCCAGTCCTTTTTGTGCTGTATGCTAGTCCTGTGTCTGACGTCATCAGTGGTCACGCCATGTCGCATGAGAGCTTTGCTGACGATACTCAGCTTCATCAGTCGGCTCCCATTGCTGAAATTGACTCACTGATTTCTCGGACGCGGGGCTGCATTGCAGACCTGAAGGACTGGATGACAACCAACAAACTACAACTAAACGACGACAAGACGGAACTCATGTTCGTGGCAAAACAGCCTAACCGTCATTCTCTGCCTTCAACTGTCACTATTAATGACTGTACTGTCTCTGTCTCCACCTCTGTCCGCAGTCTAGGGGTCATTCTTGACCAATCCCTCTCCTTTGAGAAACAGGTTTTCAAATATTTGCAAGATTGCTTATTTAGAACTAAGAAGAATCAGCTCCGTACGTCACCTTCTCTCTACAGATGCTACAAAAACTCTCATTTGTGCATTTGTCTTATCTAGAATTGAGATTACTGCAACTCACTTTTGGCCGGCCTTCCAAAATAACCTGATAGAAAGATTACAGCGAATCCAAAATCATGCAGCACGAGTCGTCTGTAGAGCAGGAAAATATGATCACATTTCGCCTCTACTTCACTTTCTTCTGGCTATCTGTCTCAAACCGTATCTCGTACAAAATCTCAACTCTCACTTTCTCTGCTCTCTTTGAAAATGGACCTTCTTATCTCTCAGATCTCCTTAAAATCTACACCCCTCTCGACAACTACGCTCCTGTGCTGACGACCGCCTTCTATGAATGACTCGCTTCAGGACTACTACTGGTGAAAGATCTTTCTCTTTTCAAGCTCCAGCGACGTGGAACAGACTGCCAGCTATATAAAAAAACATTATTATTATTATTATTATTATTAAGCTTATTCCATGGACAGGCTTAGAACTTGATTTTTGACAGTCATGGCCAAGAAACAATCTATCATGGCATTGACAGACGGCGTTATTCGTTCCGTCCCATCCCTTCACACCAATGTGGCATTTTTCAAGGGCATGTTCTTCACTGTTGAACATACGCCGCAAGACGAACGCCCTCGATTTCATCACCTACACCATCCACTCTTTTGGGAGCTGTCCACACATTTTTTCACTTTGAGTTTCTTTCTTTTTTGATGACAGGGTGTTCTGTAAGCGTGTTATGCATCAGGCTATAGAAATAAAAATAACTGGAATCACGCCTTCTAAACGTTTGAAATAGCTATTCAGGACTGCCTTGCACAATTGTTTTGGGGCTTTTTTTTAATAATACCAAAGAAAAATAATGAAAACGCTACCCACGAACGAAGTTTGTACAAATCCCTGTGACCTTCATAAAGCAAGGTAAAACATACATCTAGGGGGAATGTTTTACACGCACACATACACACACATATATATATATATATAATATATATATATATATATATATATATATATATAATAATGCTGAACAATTAAGGAGTGAGAGAAAACAAGTGCAGGCTAATAATTCTTCAGTCATTATAGTAATGACTTGGCAAAGATTTGAATTTAAAAAGAAAATTGAAGATGAAGATAATGGGGGGAATATATCATAAATATGAGAAACCCTTCGCTAGCTGCCTGAGGGAACCATCGAACTCCCCTCTGAAGGCAGATCTATTTGTATTGCCTGCTCCATTGCCTGCTCCTAGGCCTTTCGTCCGCTGGATCGGACTCATCAGGGAGACACGGCTGACTGTGTCTGTGCTCTTGGTGTCAAATAGAGACGCACCACAGTCCATAATTCTGTGGTGTTCTCACCACCAAGGGTTCAAAAGAGAATCCAACAACAGTGCCCCCAAAGCAGCCAGCGAAGGGTAGTAAATGGAACAAAACGAAAGTGTGGAGAGGAAAAAAGTTGCTTTAAAACTAAAAGCATTATACAAACAGTATAAAACGTAGGGGACAATCTTTGAGCCTATGCTTGAGGCTACACACGCACACACACACACACACACACACACACACACACACACACACACACACATATATATATATATATATATATATATATATATATATATATATATATATATATATATGCTCACAGTTTACTATTATATACATACAAACTCCTTGTGTGCTGTCAAGTTCAATAAAGAAATAAATTATGGTCTGAGTTGACAGTACCTTCCCGAAGACAAATCAGCTGCGCAATATCCACACACCGTTCAATAAATCATGTGGTTACACACACACACACACACACACACACACACACACACACACACACACACACACACACACACACACACACACACACACACACACACACACACACACACACACACACACACACACACACACACTTTTATACACTTTCCACACACACATATGCAATATACATATATCCCTTGTGTGTGTGTGTGTGTGTGTGTGTGTGTGTGTGTGTGTGTGTGTGTGTGTGACTTAAGACAATCCAGACACAACTCAATACTATACACACACACACACACACACACACACACACACACACACACACACACACACACACACACACACACACACACAAGCACGCACGCACGCACGCACGCATGCACGCGCGCACGCACACACACACACACACAAACGCGATCATAATGGAAAAAAATATACAAATAAACAAATGAAATCTATTGGGGTACTTTTTACCTTTAACTCTTCCGAAATAAACAGACCAACTACATCATAGAAAACGCTCGGAAACGGACCACTTTGTTACAAGTAATGTCGTGGATCGGAATAGAAATTGCAGCTCTGATCTTATTCGAGCTGCATCAGAACTAGCATATATAATAAACATTATGGGTCTAAAAAAAATCTCTTGTGAAACTTCAAAGAAAGACTCAAACAGTTTAGCTAGTTTTGACGATGCGGCTTTTAAAGTTGCAGGTATGGCTTACACAGAAGCCTGCATTTTGTGGCTTAAACAAAGACTGGAGGTTGTGCTAATCGAGAAACGTTTTAAATCCAGTTGCCTCTGAACCTATGCTTCAAAAGAAGCCGTTAGACCATTCTTGTCTGACTACGTATCTCCAGAGTTCAGAGGATGTACCACGTCTCCAAACCGTTCCGCTAGGACTCCATGTCGGTATCCTCCCTGTTCACCAGGCAGGTTAAGATGATTGATTTGAGTGTAAACGAAGGTGACATAGCCCTGTCGTTACTGTTTCCCGACCCACACAGCTATTAATCAAACATTATAGATTTTTTCTTCGTTTTTTTTTCACAGACAGCATGGTTAATGCCACGTCTGTAGTTTGCATTGCTTTTTTTTTCTTCTCTTGGGTCTTAACTTCTAGAAGAGATTTCATCCAACAATAGGCTGTTCGACCTTCATCGCTGTACGGTTTTGCGATCACCAAGACCTTAAATTTGTTAAATAAAATACCTTTTTTGTATGCAAGAAAATGTTTATCTAATTAGACTAAAAAAAAACTTGTACTCCTGTATTACACTATAAATCAACATTCGAATGGCAGTGCCCCCCCCCCCCCCCCCCCCCCCCCCCCGAGTTCGCGCAGG
Source organism: Conus betulinus (assembly GCA_016801955.1). Lineage (NCBI taxonomy): Eukaryota > Metazoa > Mollusca > Gastropoda > Neogastropoda > Conidae > Conus > Conus betulinus. The sequence continues at coordinate 19,020 of JADBJO010007837.1, forward strand.
AGAGTAAGAATGACAGGTTCCTGATCTGTCACAACAAACTGGGTCTCACACTTCAGACAAAGCAGGTTTTGTTCATCCCTAAGTTACAAGCAGGTCATGGAGCATCATTTTTTTTCCCCTCTTGTTTATTTTGTTTTGTTTTGTTTAATTTAGTATCTTTTCACAAAATAGTGTTTTATAGACGGACCTTGAAATCATTCTGAATGACATAAGTATTTTATCACAAATAGGAATACCCCGTCATTTCATATCCCCCATCAACGTAATACTTTGTTTGACAGAAATAAACATCAATAAAATAATACCTATAATTTTTTTTTTTTTTCAATTTTCAAAACGAGCAAACTACAGAGCTGTTCCTGTAGGACTCCGAAGAAGAGATTTAGCTGCAGTGACAAGAAGTGATTGATCATCAATAATGGCTTTGAGATTGTCATCTTTAGTATTGTTCCCTCTTGTTTATGTCTGTCTGTGATATCATCAATAATGGCTTTGAGATTGTCATCTTTAGTATTGTTCCCTCTTGTTTATGTTTGTCTGTGAGTATGAAGAAAACATATGCACCTTCTTTATACATGCGACAAGCACATTTTTCCAAAAATGGAAAACACAAGAATTGAACTATGTGGCTAACTTCTGGGTTCACACGCACAAGTGGTAAATGATATTTTTGTTTTAAAAGTCTGAGCTGTGTTGCTTAAATGTCTATCGTTTTTGCTTTTTTTTGTTTCTTTCTGTGTTTGATTTTTGTTTTGCTTTTTATTTGTGATCGAACGCACGTGTCTGCATTTTTCTGTTGTTCATCACGAGTCCTTTCATTCTTGTGCGGTTGTTGTTGTGTTGTTGTTGTTGTTGTTGTTGTTGAAATGCTGTTAATAACTGGAAGTGCTTATAGGCGTTTCTATCCTTTTTGTTTCTCTCATCTTGTTGCCAGTGGCCGTACATTGTCTCAAGTAAAAATAAAATGAAAAGGAAGAAACACATTATCTCCCCTTAAATGAACGCAAAACCACAGAGAGAGAGAGAGAGAGAGAGAGAGAGAGAGAGAGAGAGAGAGAGAGAGGGGAGAGAGAGAGACAGAGAGAGAGAGAGAGAGAGAGAGAGAGAGAGAGAACAGAACAGAATTTTATTCGGTAAGGCCAAAGCTTGCATGAAGTTGTTTGTATGTGTGTGTGTGTGTGTGTGTGTGTGTGTGTGTGTGTGTGTGTGTGTGTGTGTGTGTGTGTGTGTGTTTGTGTGTGTGTGTGTGTTCTATATGAGTTGAGACTCTAAGAATGCTTATTATAGTACTACTAATTCACAATACAATCTGAGGAGCACTGAAATTAGATGTCAATAAAGAGATCAATGATTGTATGCTGGCATTTATTTATCTTTCGTACAAATATTTTCATCAAATACACGAGCAGGCAGACAGTGAGGGAAATTGATACACCGATTGGAATGTAAAAGGATCTGACAGAGATCTAAAGACAGAGATCTAAAGGGACTGAGTAAAGAACAAGGGAGAGAAAGAGGCTGACAGATAGCTAGCCAGAGAGAGAGAGAGAGAGAGAGAGAGAGAGAGAGAGAGAGAGAGAGAGATGTGAAAGGAGAAGATGGGGAGTGAATCGGTGGCAGGAGGGGGGGGGAGAGAGTAGAGGTGTGTTCCTGATAAATTTTCTAATGGATTTCCAGTTAAAAGAGGGACTGCAGAGCGAAACAGATTTTTCAAATGCTGATTCACATTTTTCTACATAAAAATCTTGTTCTTTATCTACTCATAATTTCCTTTGTTCTAGTGCAAATTACAGCCACTAACAATCATATTTGTTGTGGATACTACCAAACCGATATGTTTATCTTAGAATTGAAAGGTAGGTTTCTATTTTTTTAAGGGAATAATTCCACTGACAATTCACACCAAATGTTCAATGCATGTTGCTTTCAAGTGCTTTCAATTTACTTTAGAACGATGCCAGATATCCCCTCAAAGACCGCCAACATTATACTGATCGTACCTTGAGGACCGAAAACTCCAAGACTAATTCAGAATGCACCTTTAAGAATCGGATCGCTCGGTGTGTTCAGGACTGAGCTGAGAACATTCAGGACGCTCAGTCTGGTAAACACTGGGCACAAGTATGGCGCAACGCCACAGGCTTCAAGAGGTCGACAAGTAGATAATGGTCTCCTAAAACTGTGGTCTTCCTCAGCTGGGCTGTAAATTAACTAACACGTCGCGCGGACTAACGTGTATCGGGTTGGTGGCATATACACCGCGTTGTGGGCTGACAGATGATGAATGAACAGTGGTTGTACACATTGCTCTGCTCTCTTTATATACGTTAGCTGGGGCTGATCTCACCAGATCTACAGGATGACTTGTCGGAAGACGTTCCGATACAGTATTTTACTTGTGTTTGAAAAAATAAACGAGACAGAACAATAAACAAATCTTAAATAAATGTCAGCGAACCGCCCAGAGAAACGTGGACAAACGAGTCACAAGACAACACACAACGCGTTTCGACCTCTTAGGTCTTCCTCAGGTGAAACAAAGACGGACAAAATAACGAAAATGCACTTAGCTAAGGTCGAAACGCGTTGTGTGTTGTCTTGTGACTCGTTTGTCCACGTTTCTCTGGGCGGTTCGCTGACATTTATTTAAGATTTGTTTAGATTTCCGCCTGCAGTCGTTTCATTTTGCAACCAGAACAATAAAGACAAAAAGGGAATAACAGAGCCCCCATCAAAGGAAACAACAAATGTGCAAAATAAATACTACCCCTGTACCCCTGTCGCCTATTTGGGTCTTCTCTTTGCAAGACAAATCACATTAATTCAGATTTTCCTTACCACTATAAACTATCAATTGATTTATTGACTGAGTGTTTTTTTTTCTGCTTGATTCTGATTATTACTGTCATCAATTGTACAAGAAGCAGCAGCAGCAGCGGAAGTGGTAATAGTAGTAGTAGTCGTAGTAGTTGTTGCAGTGGTAATGGTGGTATTTCTACTACTGCTACTACCACCACCACCACCACCACCACCACCACCACTACCGCTACTACTACTACTACCACTACTACTACCACTACTATAGCCACTACCACCACCACCAAACGTCCTCACCGTGATCACCATCACCACCACACAACTATCACTACCATTACCACTGCCATGTTGTTGTGTTGTTGTTGTTTGTTCTTCTTCTTCTTCTTCTTCTCCTCTTTATTGTAATTACTATTATTATCATTGTTGTTGTTATTATTGTTGAGGGTACTTATATAACGCTCATCCACGGTTACAGGTCATGCCTAAAGCGCTTCACAATCCACGCTCTCGTTCACAAAACGGGCTGCGTACCTGGGTACAGCCGACTTTAAGAGCTGCCTTCTGGCGCTATATTTAGTCGATTCCCGAGTCATTCAGTCAAAATCAATCTCTCAGTTTTTTATCTCCGTTCCTCCAACTTCTCCTGCAGGGTGCACGCTGCGTGTAACGCGTCATCCATGCCAGCGGCCCAAACTGGCCTCCTCTTTCGACTTTTGGTGATAGGATTTTACAGGTGTGCAAGAGATACAAGCGTGTGTGTACGGTATCATTCGAGGTTCTTCTCAGAACATGCAGTCAGAACTAATGTTCCTCCAACTTCTCCTGCAGGGTGCACGCTGCGTGTAACGCGTCATCCATGCCAGCGGCCAAACTGGCCTCCTCTTTCGACTTTTGGTGATAGGATTTTACAGGTGTGCAAGAGATACAAGCGTGTGTGTACGGTATCATTCGAGGTTCTTCTCAGAACATGCAGTCAGAACTAATGTTTACTCGAGGGAAAAATCCCTTGGTACCAAAATGGTCAGGCGACTATTCGAAACTGCAGTCCCCTGATCTCCAGGTTTACAAATCCAATGCTTCAACCAACTCAGCTATTCTGGGGACACTATTATTATCATCGTCATCATTATCATCGTTATCATCATTATTATCATCAGTACCACTGCTTCTATGACAACGACGACTTCTACTACTTCTATTAGTACTACTACTATTACTGCTACTACTGTTGCTGCTGTTGCTGTTGTTGCTGCTGCTGCTGCTGCTGCTGCTGCTACTACTACTACTACTACTACTACTACTACTACTACTACTACTACTACTGCTGCTGCTGCTGCTGCTGCTGCTGCTGCCGCCGCCGCTGTTTTCATTGACATGTTCACCACCATCTTCATCATTACTGTAGAATTATTATTATCATCAACAATATTATTGTTGTTGGTAGTGGTAGCAGTATAGTAGTAGTAGTAGTAGTAGTGTAGTAGTTGTTGTTGTTGTTGTTGTTGTTGTAGTAGCAGTAGCAACAGCAGCAGCAGCAGCAGCCGCAGATGCAGTAGCAGCAGTAGTAGTAGTGGTGGCAGTAGCAGCCGCAGTAGTAGTAACAGTAGCATCAGTAGTAGTGGCGATAGCAGTAGCAGCAGCAGCAGTAGTAGTAACAGCAGCAGCAGCAGCAGCAACAGTACTAGTGGTGATAGCGGTAGTAGTAGTGGTGGCAGTAGTAGTAGCACTCTTATCATCACCATCATCCTCCTCCTCCTCCTCCTCCTCCTCCCCCCCTTCCTCCTCCTCCTCCTCCTCTTCTTCTTCTTCTTCTTCTTCTTCTTCTTCTTCTTCTTCTTCTTCTTCTTGTCGTCTTCATCGTCGTTCAAGGTTTCATTAAAATGTATAGCTTTTGATACTCCCAAATAACAATGTCCTAGAATTTCATACCCAAACAAAAAGTTCTGGTGATTTTCACGCGTAAAGATCCTCAGGATTGTTTTGTCAGTAAGTGCTACCATTTCATTCTAATTTTTCTTTCAACTATGACCATTTGTGTGTCGAAGATGGTCTCAAACATGGAACTGGACACTTCAAGCATGGTCACGTGATTATGAATATGCTGACAACCGGCGGTGATTTGAATCACAATGACGATTGGTGTCTTGCTTGGATTTTTGATGGGACAAGGACTGGCCGCTTCTAGTTTCCCGACCCTCTTCCTGTAAATAAACTTCGCATAACAATGATCTGGCCTTTTGTTAGTCTCTTCGGGCGATATTTCTGGTTGTGATGGCTGGAAACAAAACTGACGTTCGACAAACTGTTGCTTGTTATTGTCATGCCCGCTCAGACTGACTTGCATTGGTTTGTTCGGGTTTCACTCCATAATCACTAATATGGAAGGCAAACTTCAAAAACCAATCAGCATTTCGTTCCTGACAAACTAGATGTTCTTCTCAGACTGGTTGACTGATCTAACGGGAAAGCACATTTCACAGAAATGTATGCATTCTTGCTTACACGCGATCATCCGTTTGAGCTGCTCGACGGAACTTTGCACCTGTATTGACATCCTTTCTTTTAAATCACCCTTTCAGTAATTTTCTTTATGCGTTTATACCCTCGCTGTTTTCGTGTTCTTGATTTTCAGTTTCAGTGCAAGATGTGGTGTCCTATTTTCTTCATTTTTACCCACGAACAAACTTCACTTATGGTTTGTGACAAACCTTGTACATGAGGATCACCGATGAAAGAAGGGGAAAATGTTTTCCCCTGAATATTTGTTTGTGACGCAAGTAAGAAACTGCTGGGTATGAACACCTTTTCATATTGTGGACCAGAATGCGTATTCATGAATCTCACTGACACAAAATTGAACAAAAAATAAATTTCAATAATCGTGCATCCTACATATTTAAGAACTGCTCCACCTTTCAGTCTGACGCTGTGTCAACAGATTTTGAATTAAGTATACACGCAATGCCCCCTTAAAGTGGTTGTTGCCCTTCAAATGAAAGCATCCCTCTTTCTCAAGTACACACACAAGCAAGCAAGCAAGCAAGCAAGCAAGCGCGCGCACACACACACACACACACCACCACCACCACCACCACCACCATCACCACCACCCCCCCCCACCCCCCCCCCCCCACCACCCCCCCCCCCCCTCCTCCCCTCTTCTCTCTCTCTCTCTCTCTCTCTCTCTCTCTCTCTCTCTCTCTCTCTCTCTCTCTCTCTCTCTCTCATTTTGCTTGTGAGTTGTTCCATGTTTTGCTAATTGTGAGACATTTTATGGCCACCGTGTTGAGAGAAAGTCGCGCTGTAAAAGATGAAGGTCCGATGACATTTTCCAAAACTGGCAGCTTGATCCTCATCGCACACTGGACTATCATCCACCTTCTTGCACTCTCATCGGAAACTGGACATTGAGGAGACAGTCTTCGGTGTAAACTGAGGTACCAGATAAACTCCAACACCACTGAGCAAAATCAGGATGTCTGAGTACAATCCGGAATGGGAATGGATGATGATGTATGGGATGAATTATACCGACCATTTTGAATTACCGCATGGATGATCTTGAAAGTTGGGTTACCTATTGTGCTGTGCTTTGGAATCTTTGGAAATGTCATGATTATTCTGATCATGCATCGGCTTACGACATCCAATTTGAGTGTTTTGCTCCAAGTTCTAGCTTGGTCTGACCAGTTGTATTTGATACTAAACCCACTAATGGCATGGCTCTACATTGAATTCGAAGTCCCGCATATTGACGACCAGGGTTCCTGGCCTTGCAAAGTGTGCCATTTCATGGAAATCACCACAGGAGTTTTTTGTCCCCATGGGTGCTTGTGGCACTCACCATGCAAAGAGCAGCTTCTTCTGTGTTGTGGCCACATCGTGTCAGTGCTGTGTGGACGAAGACAAAGTCACGAGCTCTTGCTGGTTTATTGATCGTCGTTATCTCTCTGATCCACTGTCACATCCTCTATGGATTTGATTTTGACGAAGACCAATATGAGTGTAGCGTTTCTGTTTCTGAAGCATACCTATGGTTGGTTTTTCAACATGGTTTGGCTTTGGGTAGACTTGGTTGTACGCTCTCTTACCTTTCGTCTGTCGTGATGGTCATCAGCAACAGTGTTCTGTTGCGGAAACTTATCAGATCTGACAGCAAAGTCAGACGTTTTCCTCTCCAACAAACCACTCAGGAATCCAGACGAGACAAGGTGTCTTCATTGACAGTGACCCTGATCTTTTTAAGTGCCGCATTTCTTGTCCTGACAGCACCGAGAACTGTATATAATGTTACATATGCATATATCGATATGGCCGACCCGATTCTTAACGGAAAATACACTGTTTTTTGAAGCCGTCAGCTCCATTATGTTGTCATCTAACAGTGCTGTCAACTTTTATTTGTATTTCCTAACAGGGCAGAATGTTGAGAACTCAATTTTGGAATCGAATCATATGATTTAGCCTCTTTCATTTGGACAGAGAAAAGTTTTTTTCTGACAATTATATATTGTTCTGAAGTTCACAATATATTAAAAAAAAAAAAAAAAAAAAAAAACGATAAGTATATCAGTATGGAGGGAATAACTGGCAATGACACCGTCTATATAGGGCTTAATTTTTTTTGTTTATATTACACAAGAAACTGCATGTTATTTATGTCACCTCCCAGTGAAACAGCTGCTTCTTCTGATGGTGTTGATTTTTTTTTTGGCCATATCCTCAAGTTCACATTCTTCCAGATCTCTACATTTACACAGCTCTTTCATGTATGCAGTTACCTCTATTTTCGTGAGTATTGGATCTTCAGTACCTTCTCCTGTTTGTCAACTATATTTTTCATCTGCTTTCTCACGATTCGTTTCACGAAACTGCAGAAATTCGCAGGTTTTTTTTTTTTTTTTTTAATCTTTCTCCGCCCTTCAATGGAATGTCAATTAAAAGAACTGACAACCTACGCTGTCTGGGTATATGATTTAACTGAATGCTTGCTTTTAGAAAACATGTTGAGAATATTGCTGTTAAATGCAAAGAGGTCCTGTCTGCCATGAAAGCAACGGGAACTAAAGACACCGAACAGCGCCATCTCTACCGACTTCATCACGCATTTGCTCTTATTGCTATTGATTATGCATAAGGGCTTACAACACTGTCCAAGAGCAATCTCCTTCAATTAGAAAGGATTCAAAATAAAGCAATGAGACTGACCTTGCGAACCACGAAGGATACATCAGCTGAAACTCTGTGATACCTGCTAGACCTTCCTTCAATGCAGGCAAGACACAAACTAGAACAGGTGAAGGCATATTTCAGAGCACTCGAAAATCCCCCAAACTCAGTACATGCCGCAGTCAACGAAGCAAAAGGCACTCGCCCAGGACATAAACAATCATGGCTGTGACAGACAGAAGACAACTTGCAGCTTCTGTGCCAGTTAGGACAACTCAAAGACAAGAAGGAAAAGAAAAATTATCCCAGACCACTTCAAACACCACTATCAAAATTGCATTGCTCCAGAGCTTGGAGAGACGCTGTCGAAAATGGCCAGAAGGCAGAAACAATGCAGAAATTCAGATGCAGTCAGAAAACCTTGGCACAAAAGAAGACATTGTTACAATTGACGGTTCTGTCAACAAAGTAACTCAGGCTGGGAACACAGCGAAGCAAAATGGCCGAACTATCCAGGGAGACAAAGGTGCATACAGTTTCAACATTTCAAGTCAAACAATGGAGGCAGAAGCAGTAACACAAGCTCTCATCCACAGACCACTTTAGACTCAACAAGCAGACTCACTGGGCCTTTCCAAAAACAGAGGCAAAATGATCCAACACACGTCAACTTGTGTTGACGTGGCGATAGTGGTGTGAGAATAATGGCGATGATGAAAACGTAAATAATAAGAGGAAGGATACTGGTAATTTTTTTTTAAGTGTTGATAGTGGCTAAACATTACACACTATTATCACTATTATTGCCGTTGTTACCATTATCATCATGGTCATCATTACTATTTCAACTCCCATGATCCCCTCCTTAACGACGACCTCGTTTTCATCAAACAGCCATTTTGCCCCGAATTTGAGAAGATAGGTGGTTTCTCGTTCCTCGTTTTCGTTGTCCTAAATGTTGTTTGTTTTTGCCTGAAGAAAACCCAAGAGGTCGAAATGCATTGTGTTTTGACCTTTTGTCTGTATCTGTGGCGGAACTAAACACCGTTTCTTTTTAGTGCTGAGCAATTAAGTAGTGGGGGGGGGGGGGGGGGGGGGGGGGGGACAAGTGCATGTTAACAAATTTTCCATCAATATAGTAATGACTTGGCAAAGATTTGTAACTTAGAAAAAGAGAGAGAGGAGGGGTTAATATGAAGAAAATATATATATATATATATATATTACAAATATGAAAACCCTTCACTAGCTGCATGAGAGAACCATCGTATCCATCTCGAAGGCAGACTATATGCATTGCTTGCTCCCAGGCCTTTCGTCCGCTGGATCGGAGTCATCAGGGAGACACAGCTGATTGTGTCTGTGCTCTTGGTGTCAAATAGAGATACACCACAGTCCATAAACTCTGTGGTGTTCTTACCATCAAGGGTTCAAAAAAGAATCCAACAGCACCCAGCGAAAGATAATGAAATAAAAAGAAACGAAAGTGTGGAGAGAGGAAAAAAAAAAGTTGCTAAAAACTAGAACCACTATGCAAACAGTATAAAATGCAGGGACAATCTTTGAGCCTATATGCCTGAGGATCCATCTAAGGATGCAAGGGAGATAAAAGATATGGAACAGTCTGAGTGGTCAACTCTGCTGTTCAATAACCCAAGCATTGTCAGTGGCTAAGAATTGTGCAGAGCAACCTTTACTTGGATCTCCTAAGAGATGCAATCGCCCACTGATTGACCAAACAATATAATGCTGAACAATTAAGTAGTGGGGGGGGGAAAACGAGCGCAAGTTAACGATTCTTCCATCATTACAGTAATGACTTGGCAAAATATGAAATTTAGAAACAAAAGGGGTTGAGGAAGACGAAAATAGGAAAATAAATATTATAAATATGAAAACCCTTCACTAGCTGCATGAAAGAACCATCGTAATCCATCTCGAAGGCAGATTATATGTATTGCTTGCACCTAGGCCTTTCGTCCGCTGGAACGGACTCATCAGGGAGACACGGCTGATTGTGTTTGTGCTCTTGGCGTCAAATAGAGACAAACCACAGTCCATAACTCTGTGGTGTTCTCACCACCAAGGATTAAAAAGAAAAATCCAACAGCACCCCCAAAGCAGCCAACGAAAGGTAGTAAATAAAAGAAAACGAAAGTGTGGGGGGAGGAAAAAAAGTTGCTGAAAAACTAAAATCACTATGCAAACAGTTTCTTTTTAAGTTTTTTTTTAGGTGTCAAGAGTTGTTAAACTACTTGTTGTAGTAGCAACATTTTCCCCCTCTCTTTCTCTGTGTATGCGTGTATAAGATGCCGACAGACAGACAGTGTGCATCTCAGTACCACGCTGCAGGTTGGCTTCGAGCGGCTTGTGAAGTCAGGCTGACAGTAAGCAACTAAGACTTGCCTTTCCGAGTTATACTTCCTTGTGTCCCAGTGTTTTCCTTGCCACTTGGACAAACAGGAGGAATGTCTTCCTCACCACTGACCTTTGTCCATTTATGCTGGCGCGGTACCATGTCATTATTATTTTCCTTGTCCGCCCGTTTCCATTTTTGTCGCCATCTGGTCATCGAATTTTACTGCCATTGAGTCGCACTGAAAGACGGTAAACGAAACTACCAACCTCAGCTGTAGCCAAGAACAAACATGACTGAGCTGACGAAAATCAAATACTGTGATGATTATCAGCTGCAGTTTTCACAAGGACTGTCAAACTGGAAAACGAGGTAAGAAAGAAAATGGAAATAGGCGATAAAGGAGAACAGAGACAATTAGTTCCTCTACACCATAAAAAGGGCAAGATTCAGTAGTAAGGAAAACATTTGCTCTTCTTGGTCCAGGAAGCAATACAAACTTCGGGAAAGAAAGGAAGAATGGATGCAGAACTCAGAGGGGACAGTCCTTGTCGCCTGACGGGTCGCCCCAACTTTGTGAGTCCCTGGCTGCTGACCTGCAGTGCAGTGTTGAGATACAGACTGTCACACATTGGTTTGGGAGAGAGAGAGAGGGCAGAGAGAGAGAGAGACTGGCGAGAGAGAGAGAAAGAGAGAGAGAGAGAGAGAGAGAGAGTTTCTGTGTGTACGTGTGTTTTGCGTGCGCGCGCGCGCGCGCACGATAACAAAAGTGTGTGTGTGTGCTTGGTGCGTGCGTGCGTGCGTGCGTGCGTGTGTGTGTGTGTGTGTGTGTGTGTGTGTGTGTGTGTGTGTGTGTGTGTGTGTGTGTCTCTGTGTGTGTAGTTCATGCATTGCACATTTCAAATGTGTCCCTCCTTTTGTTTGATGAATGAAAACAAAACTGGTTACTTGATAGTAGTATTTTTTTTTAAATTGTTGTTAGACGCATAGGAACACAAGTCCCATTAAACACCTCAGAGGTGAGGAGTTCTGGATTGAACACTGGATTTTCGATGATATCTTCGAAGGCTTTATCCTTCATTATAAGCATTTGCTTGTTGTTGCTTCAGTTCAATAAGTTGTTTATGTACACATCTGTTCATTAAGAAATGTTTATACAACACAAACAAAAAGGCTTTTATCCACCGTCCTGTCATTGAAAGTACAACAATGAATTCTGCATGAAAAGAGCTGACAGATTTTCAGGTTGTTCTGACTGAACAGTATGCGTCTGACTGCCGTTGTGATGACTTCTGTTTAGTTTTGTTTTGATTTTCTCCGAAAACCAGGCCCTTTATTATGTGACTTGCGGATGCAATCTTCCACGCACAAGGTTTTCTAATATTTATTTATTTATTTATTTATTTATTTATTTATTTCTGAATTTCTGATTGGTCTATTCATTTGATCATTTGGTCATTTGAATGAATGGCCATATTTCATTGCACTAAAATTATGGTTGTTGGGCTAATGCATAGGGCAGACATCTGCTAAGTCGAAGCCACGAGAGCCTCTTCCTCAATTCTCACATCTTAATTGTTAACTTCTTTTTCCATCAGCTTGAAATCATGCGTAGTGTGATCTCAGAAACTTTACGGATGTGGTGTAGCGTATATGGACTAGTTCGCACGCAGTGACGCCTCCTTGATGAAACTGAAACTATGGGTGTACCTCACGCACTAAATGCTGTCGTTCCACCCACTCTCACTCTGTCTGTCTGTCTGTCTGTCTGAATCTCTCTCTCTCTCTCTCGTCGTTAATTTACCAAGAGCAAGAGAGAGGTGAAAGAAAGGGAGGGAGGGAGGAGAGAGAGAGAGAGAGAGAGAGAGAGAGAGAGAGAGAGAGAGAGAGAGAGAGAGAGAGAGAGAGATACAGAGAGAGAATGTGTTTGTGTGCGTGCGTGCGTACTTGCGAGTGTGTGTGTGTGTGTGTGTGTGTGTGTGTGTGTGTGTGTGTGTGTGTGTGTGTGTGTGTGTGTGTGTGTGTGTGTGCGTGCGTGCGTGAGGGGGTGCGTGTGCGTGTGTGTGTGCGTGCGCGTGAGTGTATGTGTACTACGCCTACTGTTTTTTACTCACTCTCTCCCCCCCCCCCCTCTCTCTCTCTTTCTCCCTCCCTTCCTCTCTGTCTGTCTGTCTGTCTGTCTCTCTCTCTTCTTTTTTGCGCGGTCAGTGTCTTTTTTGTCATTTCACACAATATGAGATCTTTCACAACTGCGCCTGAAAATGATGCATGCAAGTCTAATGATGTGTTTCAGTGCTGGCAGCTCGACCTTCAGTACAGACCTGTTACCTGCCGCGTTGCACTCCCCGCCAATGCAACATAGGAAGACTGTATTCGCTGTGAAATATCATGCCCCCAACATCTCCTGAACTGAAATAATATGGCTGAAACTACCCCTGAATGGGAAAAGGAATGAGGATGTACGGCGTGATCTGGATCAACAATTTATGCATACCTCTGGACTGATTTCGAAATTGTGTATACCTATCATGCTGTTGTTTGGAGTGTTTGGAAATTTTCTTCTCATTGTGATCATGCATCGTCTTCCTGTATCAAGTGTGAGTGTTTTGTTTCAAGTTCTGGCTGGTCTGACCAGTTATATTTGATATCACTACCGCTACCAACGTGGCTCACCATTGCGTTTGATGTGCCAAATATAGAAGACCAGAGTTCCTGGCTGTGTAAAAAACGAATAGACTGGTCGTGGCTACGACGTCAGTTTTGTCTCCATGGACGCTTGCGGCACTGATTGTGTTAAGAGCAGTTTCTCTCCTGTGGCCACACCGTGTCAATGCATTGTGGACGAAGACAAAGTCACGTGCTGCTGCCGGAACATTAATTGTTGTTATCACTCTGATCCACTGTCACACTCTCTATGGATTCGATCGGGATGTAGAGAGTTGTTTACTGCTGTAACACTAATACGGAAGCATACAAATGGTTCTTTAACATGGTCTGGCCATGGATGTATTTGGCTGAAGGCTGTGTTTCTACCTTTTATCCTGATGGTCGTCAGCAGCAGTGTTCTCCTCTGGAAGCATGTAAGAACTGTCAGCACTAGCCGTCGTCTTCCTGTACGAGGCAATCTGGAATCCAGGCAAGGGAAGCTGTCTTCCTCAGCAGTGCCCTTGATCATTTTAAGTGCTGCATCTTTTGTCCTGACAGTACCGAGGGCAGTATGTAACGTCACAGTTACATTCCTTGATATGGACGATCCAACTGTTTTCGGAAAGTTTGTTCTTGCTAGTACAGTCAGCTTAATGATGTTCATTTCTAATCATGGTGTCGACTTTTATTTGTATTGTCTGTGTGGTAGGAAGTTGAGAAATCAGTTTTGGAATCTCATGATATGATTGTATGCCATTTGTGTGGGCACAGAAAGTCTTTTCTGAAAATCACAAGCAGGGACATTATTTCAGAGTAAACAGAACAGATGGCAGCAATACAATCTATTTATTCAAGGACAGAAGCAAATGTAAAGTGGATGTAAAATTTCTGATTTTTTTAATCATTCCGAGCTACGACCAGATGCCGGAGCATGAGAACGTGCTACATCGGTCTAATATAGCCAGGCAGAAGCAATGTATACATCCACCATCATTATGGTCATAACAGTTTCCAAATGCACACAGCTAAAACAGACGTAGAGCTCTGTATATCCTGTGTTCTGCCGATCACATTAGTACGCTCTCTCTCTCTCTCTCTCTCTCTCTCTCTCTCTCTCTCTCTCTCTCTCTCTCTCTCTCTCTCTCTCTCTCTCTCCCACCCCTTGGTTGTGTGTGTGTGTGTGTCCGCGTGTATGAGTGTGTGTGTGTGTGTGTGTGTGTGTGTGATATTCTGGTAACATGTCGACGATTTGATCACGTCATAAGACGAAATCTGTTTACCCGTGATCAGCTCGCTGTCGAGGATTGTAGCAGCCCGACACTGGGGCCGATACGCAATTACGGATGACCGGTGTTACGGAGAATATTGACTCCGTAGAAATTTGACTCCCCGGTTCTTTTTTTCTTTTTCTCTGGAGAAAAAATGAACTGTTCAGTTTTCTACAGGTTTTGGAGTCAATATTCTATGGAGAATATTGACTCCTACTGTAGAATATTGACTCCCATGGTTACGGAGAATATTGACTCCTACCGTAGAAAAATGACTCCTGTGAAAATTTTGTTGCAGTTCGCAAACTCTGGTAAGTTTTTTGCTCCGTTTGTCTGTCACAGTGTGTGTTTGTATGACAGTACGCAAATAAAAATAAATAAAATAAATAGAAAAAAAAAAATTTAAAAAATAAAAAAAAAAAAGCTGTTTTTCGTAAACAGCTGGGGGGATCTTGAATAAACTTGATGGATTGCTTGTACATGTTTCACATTCATCACTTTCACAAGAAAGATGAGGTCTATGGGTCAAAGGTGAGAGTCACTGGCCACATTAACTTTCCTTCGTAGCTGTTTCTTGGGGGATTGTACGGGAAGTATTGGACAGATCTCAACAAAAGTTGGTGGGTTAGTTGCTATCCACAATTATCACATTCACGAAAAAAAAAAGAAAAAAAAAAAAGAAAAGAAAAGAACGGTTTGTGACTCAAAGATTAAGGTAGCAATGGCCAGTTAATTTTTCTTCACAGCTGTTTCTTGGGATTTATAAAACGGATCTACAGGAAACTTGGTGGGTTCGTTGTATTTCACAACCATAAACCTCACAAGAAAAATAAATTCTGTGAGTGAAAGGTCAGATCACTCTAGCCATGTTAAATTGTGCGTATGGGCATGTGCTGGCGTGTAAAGCTGCTTTTATCATTGCAATTGTGTGTGTGTGTGTGTGTGTGTGTGTGTGTGTGTGTGTGTGTGTGTGTGTGTGTGTGTGTGAAGATAGTCATGCAGCTGAACAGCTCTTTAAGATGGTTTCCGTCCAAGTGATAATGTTGTTGCTTTAAATCACATATCAAGCAGACTGTTTCTTGAGCAGTACATATGCCTAAGATAACCTGGACCCAGCAAAAAAAGAAAACAAAACAAAACAAAACAAAATCGGACTCAGAGCTTCATTTTTAGGGAATTATTTCGTTATTTAATTATTGATTGATTGAATATTATCTGGCGTAGTTTTGACGCCAAGTGTAAAATGTAGCCAATAGCAGATTTGGGGGACTTTGTC
Organism: Conus betulinus; assembly: GCA_016801955.1. Lineage (NCBI taxonomy): Eukaryota > Metazoa > Mollusca > Gastropoda > Neogastropoda > Conidae > Conus > Conus betulinus. The sequence goes on from JADBJO010007837.1 coordinate 34,552, forward strand.
TAGAAGTCTAACGTATTTATTTGGTCAAGTTTAATCAGTGTCGTTCTCTCATGTTTCATTCGTCTGACTGACTTGTTGTTGGAAATAATATTGCTATTGACAAAGATGGAATGGTTGTGTATCTCGTTGGCTAGAATGTATTGTAACAGTGTAATGTATGTGTGCCGCAACCTGGTTGATGTGGTCGCGTCGACGTACCTGAACTTTTGTGTCTTATAATACGGTGTTTATGTGTGTGTGTGTGTGTGTGTGTGTGTGTGTGTGTGTGTGTGTGTGTGTGTGTGTGTCTGTGTGTGTGTGTGCGCGCGCGTGAAACATGAATTTGCAGCCGTGTGTGTCTATATGCGTACGTGTGCATGTGTGCTGGCGTGCACATTGCATGTGCGGGCGTGCGGGTCTGCGAAGCAGCACCAGCTGCAGTAGTAACAGTGGTTTGTGTTGTGTGGTCACGTACAAGATTAATCTTTGTCTTGGCCGATTCCTACATCCAGAATTCGTAGGCCTACAGACGAAGAGATAGACAACTAGCTAAAGAGACAGAGGTTGCTGTGGATTTTCAATTTGGTTTGGACTTCAAGATTGCATTCACTCTCTAATAAAAAGCAGGTGAGAAAGTTTCCTGGCTTTATTTTGCCTTTCATACAAAAAAAAGTTTTTAATGTGTGTTTGTGTGTGTGTGTGTGTGTGTGTGTGTGTGTGTGTGTGTGTGTGTGTGTGTGTGTGTGTGTGTGTGCGTGCGTGCGCGCGCGCGTGCGTGTGTGTGTGTGTGTGTGTGTGTGTGTGTGTGTGTGTGTGTGTGTGTGTGTGTGCGCGCGCGTGCCTGCGTGCGTGCGTGCGTGTGTGTAAAATACTAGGATTAACTCATTAAAGCAACTCAGCCGTGGTACTGACCATAAGACCACGACGAACAGATTTTGGTGTCTTTTCAGAGTGGCGGTGCAAGGAACAAGTGCCGCGCGCAGTTGGTGAACTGTCTGGGCCTTCTGTCTTGTTAGCATGACACAATAATTTACTTCACTTTACCTTCGTGACGTTCTTTGTAAGTAGCAAGCGAAGATGGTGTGGCTCGAAACTTCTCAGAATTATGGTGTTTGAAATCTGTGCCAGTTTTGCTGTTCATAGACTTTAAGATTTTTCAACAGTTTAACTTTACAACACATGTAAGCTAACGCAAAAACGCGTGTCAGAAAGAGCAAAGAGCTTCGTCCAAAGAAAAAAAGTTGTTTGTCTCTGGTCACACGACCCTATCTAATTTTTCCTTCCGACCCTAGACTTTGTCTTTTATCCTCCTTACACACACACACACACACACACACACACACAAAGCAGTCAAGCTTATATCGAAAGTCGATTTTGTGGAAGACCTAAGTACCATGCTTTTGGAAACCACAGTAAATTGCCGCTGGCAGTGACATACTTTTATTTTAGCTGCAAGCGTACGCCAAGATTGCAAAACACAGTTTGAGTCGTCTTTCTCCTTCTTGAGAGAGAAACCGTTTTTTTTTCAGCAGAAGTAAGATTTTGTCGTTTCTGTGCTGAAAAAAAAAAAAAAAAAAAAAAAAAAAATCCCGACCTACCCTAATCTCGACCTACCCTATTCAGCCATATTACAGAAACAAACAATACTTTTTTGCCTTTGGTAAGGGCTGCGTTGTTTAGCAGAGTAGTATTATTATTCAGGGTCTACTTGTAAAGTACTATTGTTATATTAAAAAAAAGGGGGGGAGGGAGGGGGCAGGGAGGAGGGAATACCTAGCAAAGACATCAACACGCCGATAAAACAGAAATTGATGATCATTGTACTTATGTCTTGTTCACACCCAGGTGGCCGCCGTACTGATGGGCGTGGACAGTGAGTAAGCGCTTCGTCCCTGTCTTCAGTGGAAAGAACTCGCAGCAGACAGTTGCCTTGTCAATTCTTGTAAAATAGATCGTTGCTCTCAGAAAGAAAGAACTTCTTGCTGTCTCTTCGAAAATGTCTTTTTGTTGTGTCAGAACTCTTTTTAATTCTGTCTGGTATGATCTTTTCTCCGACGTACTTCTTCAGTTTATCTCTCTTGGAAGCATCCATGTCGTTCAGAGACCAATCACAAACTGAAACCCGAGAGAACATTGTCGGAAATTTATTCTGCCAATAATTCAACATTCGAACTGTTCAGTTTATACTCAAGCCAGATTATAATGAACCCCTCATTGCATTTGCGTAGCACACTGACTGGATTGTTTTGGTAGATCTGTGCATTGGTAGATCTGCACAGCAATATAGGTGTCATGTGACGTAGCCTCACATCAAGGCATGTGACGCTCCATCACATGTAGTCCAGTGATATGAATCATTTCCCCCATGCCACAACTAAAAAAGAAGAATATTCATGTGGCTTGACTAGTGTAGCAGGCGTCCCCGAATCTATCATGGTTATTTTACTATCATCCATCTATCTTCAATGTAAGCCTATGAAACACGACTCTGTAAAGGACACTTAGCACAGCTCACTATTTTCATGTGTCCTACCAGCACAGAGCACAAAAATCAGGTGGCAGGACAAAACCTTAAAACAACGACTGTTTACCTACGCTTCCTGTCATAACATATCCTGGTGTCCTAAAATGACGTATGCCTGTTGTTATGCTCACTGTTGTCCCGGTTCTGGTGTCGTCAGTCCATGCTGCTTCTAACGTCCTCTATCCGTGCTAGTTCTGTCGCCACCTATCCATAACGGTTCTTACGTTATTAGTCTGTTCTGGTACCGGCGTCATATATCTGTGCTGGTACTGACGTCATCTATCCATACTGGCTTTGACGATATACATCTGTGCTGGATCTAACGTTACCCACTCGTGCTGGTCCCGGAGTTAACTGCCTGTGCTGGATCTGATGTCATCTAGTCATATGCCGATTCCAACGTTATCGTGTCCATGCTGGTTCTACTGCTAATGGAGACATGACTGTTGGATGACGATTATGGAATAAGAAAGGAAAGAAAAAGAAAGAAAAAAGAAAGAAGAAAGAAAGAAAGAAAGAAAGAAAGGAAACAAAGAGATGAAAAACGAACGAACGAACGAACGAAAGAAAGAAAATACTGTAGCTTCCTCAATTGTGGTAGATCAAACGCACTTTTTTTTTTTTCGGTGAAAAAGGATACACACTACTGAATGACCAGCCTCTTTGATGTGGCCTAGGATCCACCGAGAAGCCACCAGAGGTGCGTGACACAGGAACAAGTAAAGCATTCTTACAACCCGGGCCTCTTTCTTTTTCCGGTTTATCGAAGCACGTGGTTCTCATGATCAAATGGAAAGGCGATTTTCCTTTAAAACTTCAAGAAACACATTAAAGAAATTGGGATGTCAGAGAGAGAGAGAGAGAGAGAGAGAGAGAGAGAGAGAGAGAGAGAGAGAGAGAGAATCAGGAATATCATTGTGATGCCAACAGCATACATTTACAATGTGTATCAGTTTGATGAGGGATATCGTTAAAAGGATCAATAGTTTTAAAGGGGAAGTAATTCAATCGTCAATAAACGAACGAAACAAACTTCATTGAAATTACGCCAACAACTCAAAAACACTCAAAACAAAAACTGACTACTTAGTTATATATGGATATTTCTTTATTTTTGAAATAAGGATTACGGACATGAAATATGTATATGTCCAATGTTTTCTATTGAAAAAAAAAAAATGGCATTGCAATACATGTACTAGCTATGTTTGTATTAATTCCGCTGTGCTGTGGAGAATATATTTGCCTTTAAAACAGATATACGCTGTACGTTGAAACAAGAAAGAGCGGTATTAAATTTGCCTGTTGTAATCGAAGAATTCCTTTTTCATTATTTTCATTAATGCAGTAAAAAATCTGCACTTTCCTCTACTCTGCATCAATTTATCATAGCTGTTTCGGTTCTGTAAAAAAAAAAAAAAAAAAAAAAATAGCTATACATCTGAGAGCCAAAAACGTTGAAGTAGCTTTGCTGCTTTCGTGCACGGTTGTTGTTGTTGTTGTTGCAAGACTGGCCAGGAAAAGCTTATGTTTTGCATTCTGCTCTACTCTGTAACAGTCTATCATAGCTGTTTCAGTTCTGTAAAAATATAGCCATACTTCTGAGGGATATAAAATATTGAGTCAGCAGGGGGTACCCAGCATGGAACAGGCAGACGCCCTAATTGATTACAAACAGGCCACTCCTTGTACACACAGTCGTATCTTTGTAAAGGTGCAAAGGCTCCCTGGTACATAGCGCGTGACGTGCTAGTCACTGTACATATTCATATACCTGTTGAGACTGGCATGAATTCAAGATTTAAAACGTTTTTAGCATGTCTGGATTTCTTACTAACAGGTACTGTGTCGATTTTGATATTGTAATAGCCCTGATAACGTCCCCTTTGGTCGGCTGGGCTGTCGACAAGGTAAATAGAATCGGAAAGAAAATAAATATAACTCATTACACGTGTTTTCATGATTGATTTTCATCAATTTTCATACCGAACAGGTCGGACACACACTGATGTGTTCCTGTATATCTGTCAATACTCTGGAACAACGTTAGACATGGTTATTTCCAGAATCTCTGTACCTTACAGTTTACTCTGCAAGTTATCGTCTTTGGGTTCATCTGGTACTCTGCTTCAAATACAAAAGTCCCGTCAAATAAAACTGGACTTGCATCTCTCTCTCTCTCTCTCTCTCTCTCTCTCTCTCTCTCTCTCTCTCTCTCTCTCATGAACAGCCTACCCTACCCCTGTTGGTGAATGGAAACTAGGACGGCTTCGGTGATCAACCGGGTACAACGTGACTCGGGAGAATCACAAAGGCAATCGAAGCGACCCGTCTCGCTCAACTGTCAACGGAAAATTCCATCCCAAACCCAGGAGTCCAATTCAAACACGGCCAAGACGTACAGAACGGGAGCATACACTCCCACGGCCGCACTGGGAACAATGCGGTGCACACAGAGAGAGTGACGCCCCTTTGCTGGCCACCATGGCGACCTCTGAGCCTCTTCGAAGACCCTTTTCCTCCACGCCTCCATCGCATGCCACACCACATCGCTCTCATCCATCACGCTTGTGTCCACATTGTGACGGGACCGTTCATTTTTTTCAGCCCGCTCCCTTTCTGACCTTTTCTCGTACACAGAGATCTTGGCCTTCAACCCCGCCCGTGCAGATTCCGTCAGTTGTCAGCTAACATGATGCAACTTCTACTGGCAAAGCCCTGAGTGTAAGACATATATTCGTAATATAATATGAAAAAAAAAATAGAAAACAGGAAATAAACACACCAGTCACTTCTCATTTCAGGCGATCAATAAATACAATTGCAGTGATAGAAGGATGCGTAGGCGTTTGTCCTAGTCTTTAAATACTGTGCATTCTGGCAAGTCTCTTTTTTAGTTGATCGACCCCACTCTACTCGCCTCTATTCCTTCTTTCCTCTCCTATG
>JADBJO010007837.1:47500-72500 GCA_016801955.1 Conus betulinus
TGTTTTACTCCCTGTGCACATAAAATATTGTCAGTAAGTTCCCCACCAGATCTGACCCTTGCTTTAACATTACTGTACATACTTTCGATACATTGATATTATTTGCCGTTGATGCCATCCTTTTTCACCATTGGCTAGAGTAATTTTCTAGAAACAGAGTCGAACGCTTTCTTAAAATCAATAAAAGCTACATATAGCTTACAATTATATGAAAACTGCTTTTGAACTAAAGCCAAAGGGTGGTGAACATGCGATCGACAGTTATTTTGATCGATCCATTTTTTGATTCTTTGTTGAAGCCAGATCTGACAATTTTCCCTCTGTAATCGCCAGGATCAGGATCATTTGCGGTACCTTTCTGAAATAGTGGGATGACGACCAATTCAGGCCAGCTTTTAGGATACGGTCCTGTATCAAAAAGAGTAATGAAAGATTTAAAAAAGACTTCAGTCACGATACCACCACCATTCTTAAATAGCTCGCCAGTCAACCGTCAGGACCCGCAGACTCTCCATTCCTAATTTTTTTTTCATCGCAAATAGAATCTCCGCTTTTGAGATGGGACTATCAAAGTAGCTGGTTTCATTCATTTTTTCAGTGTCTGCTTCATTGCAAACATCGTTTTCCAACAGATTTTTGAAATGCTGGTATCACTGTTCGGTAGAAGTGTTATTGTGTATATGAGATGTCTTTATAGAAATACTATGAACGTTTTTCCAAAATTCTTTCTGGTCATGATCTGAGTTAACTACATCATCGAGTAACGATTGTTTGTGCTCTGTTTCCTTTCTCTGCAACTTATTTTTGTATTCTCGTCGAACCTTACAATATTGTACGCGATCTTTACTATCAAGGGTTCTGCAAAACACTCTTACAAGTTTTCTTGCGTTTGTTTTGGTTATTTTACATTCTCGATCAAACCATGAGTCATTCCTTCTACCTCGGTTTATTCTTCTTTTCTTTTTCATGTATTTTGTTTTCTTTATAATACAATCATTAAACACACATAAAGCTACATTGATATATTCTTCTGTTTTGAGTATTTGCAGAGTATCGTCGTGGTTCATTAGACAACAAACAATGTGTGCAATAATATCATTCCATTTAAATTTCTCAACATACTGAGCCCCCTCGTACTTATTCACAACAGGACCGACAGTTTGTGAAGTTCCAAGGTTCATTTCCAGAGGAAGATGGTCAGACTCAATGTGGTCGGTTTCATACAAATGCGTCGATGATCGTACGTATAAATACAAATCAGAGAACATTAAAAAAAAATTAGTCATTGACACTACTACCTGTATCAGATGTGTGCGTGAAACGCCCTTCGCGGTCGCCATACACACACTATGTATCATACGTAATTCAAATGTTGCACACATATTCTAAAGACATTTTCCATACTTATTGCGTACACTGTCTTCAGAGCACCTGTCACCATAGCATGAAGAACTCTTGACTTGAGAATAACAAACATACTCTTCATCAGACATTTGGACCCAAATTCGCTGTTCGAGCGTTTAGGGCTCCGTTTAGTAATTGAAAAACATCAGGAAATTCCACAATGTTATCAGCAATAGGATTTTCGAGCACCGTGATGCCATATCTGTACCAAAAAAGGATAGAATGGTAAATTTTCCGGGGGTATATAGGTACATGGCACCCTTTGGCAAACCAAAAATGCGTTTTGAAATTAGAAACGTCATCGTATTATTACATTCGTTATTAGCTACTTGTTGAAAAGGCTGCTTTATCTCTGGCATTTTCAGATATAAGTTTTGTACATTGTGTTGCGGCCTACATACTGTAGACATGCGTTGCAGATGCGGCACTTCACCCGTCCTCGGATACCTGGTCAATAAAAACTTATACAGTTCTGTGTGTCTTTTGCACCCCAGCATGGCCTACTATGGTGGTGTCATGACCCGATTTCAGTCAGTCAGATCTGACTTTTCTGGCTACGTCACTTGACAATAGTTCTTCTGAGATGTGTATACTGTATTGCACATAATTTTTGTTTATTTCAAAGTGATGCTGCACGCATTAAGCTGTAGATGTGGCACCTTCAAGTGTGACAAAAGTTTCAGTGTCTGGATCTTCCCTTTAATCTTCTTTGAGTTCTTCTGGGTTTATTACGGGAGGGAGAGATTCTTTCATACTGAGCGATTATGTGTTTTCCCATGTTTTCGTCTCTGTCTGACTTGTAACAACTGCAGTATTCACTTAAAGGCATACAGTCATATTCTTTGTCTTGTCACAGTATTTGCACACATTGCACACGAGATAAGAACATATTGGCTGGCCAGCTACTAACAGTTCTGTCTTGTCAGTGAGGTAAGGATCTGCATTTTAACCATCAGAGAGGGCAACTGTTCCTTAACTGAGACGAAGTGAGCTACACCTCTTGTATTTCCTGAGTGGCACAATTTGCGCAACAGTTCTTTCTGTGTTGCATCCCCATTAGGACCTGTGTCTCTCAGAACTTCCAGTTCCCAAACTCTTGTAACTATGCACTGAGTTTTGAGTTCAAAGCACCTGCACGTCTCACACAGTGTCTGTTCAGCGTCTCCAGACACACTGATAGCTGCAACAATGCTACAAACAGCTGATGCGAAGTTTCTGCGTTTGGGGCTATCACGTGCCCAGCAACAGCTTCCACAAAGTGACTGAGGTTAGAAGTTTCACCGATCTGTCTGTCAGTGTCGAGACTTCCGTTGTCTTGTTTGTGATGAATTTAATGCTGTCATGGTTAGGAGGGGAACTGTTGCTTGGGTCACTCGTGTGCTCATTTCACCGGTCAAAATGAAGGCGTTTCTGTTGAGTCGGCCCAGGGCCTATGTGCCTTCTCTCTGTCTGGTACACACAGTGAAAAGAAAGTGGCAACTCGTACTGCTTCTATACCGCTCCTAGAGTGACGTCCCGAAAAAGAAGCACAGCCTCAAGAAGCCTCTCCAGTACAATCATCTCTACTAATTCTAAGGCCACTACCTTTGCAGAAGAATTTGGTCTACCAGTGAATTCAAAGCGGTCGTCGTCTATCTGGTAATGCGAAAACTGGTTTTGCTGTTCAGTTCCCTCGTCTGGCAGACTAGGATTTTGCCTGTCTGTTGTGGCATACAACTGAAAACTTGAGAAACGAGGCGTTTCTAATCGGTTGATAATCTACTGATTGCGTGATGGGCAACTTCACACAGGCTGCACGACTTCGACTCCTAGGAGTGGCGTGAGTCTGGCGCATTACTCTTCTCCTTTGCATTTGTTAATGATGGCCACATTCGCAAACTGTGAGAGATATAATAGTATGTTACGAACTACTATTCAGAATGGTGATTTCATTTTGCTTAAGTAGTCTGATGTTAGTGAGTAGCTGTGTAGGCTGCAACCCGTTCATGGGGATTTCTTTTTGCAATAACTGGTGTGATGTTTGTGAATAGCTTCAGACTGCAGCTCCTTCATGGTAATTTCACTTTGCTGTAGGAAGTCTGATGTTGATGAGTGACTCTAGACTGCGACACAACCCTGGTGATTTCACTTTGCTGTAATTAGTCTGATGTTAATAAATGGCTGTACTCTATGACTTGTTCATAGTAACAGCAATTTGCTGTACGTAGTCTGATACTGATGAGTGGCTACAGCCTGCGACTTCTCGACAGCGAACTCCTTTTGACTTTCTGTTCTTCTGACTTCGCACGCGTTTTGATGTGCCTAACTCTTTCTTCCCCTTCTCGCTGTCTTCTTCTTTTTTTTTCAATTATCCCTCTATACTTTTTCCCTCTCTTTCTTTCTCTTCTTTTGGCGTATTTCACCATGTGAGCCCCTAGAAGAACCACTGCGTTTCCTTCGTTTTGTAATTACAGACGAAGTCATCACCCATAGATGTGCTCTCGGTCTGTCTGGTCTGTTTGTATATGTGCTCTTTATCCTGCAAATCCAAGCTCAAGTACCTTTCCCACAGGGTACCTTACCTCCATCCTAAGCCGTTACTGCAGCAGTACTGACGTCACGCAAGCCTCACATAGTCTCGCCGAAGCTTGCTCTCCTAAAGTAATCCAGGTGGGCAGAGGAAAATGTATGTGCTGCGCTCCCCAGATTTTTTTTTTCTGGCGGAAACGCAGAAGAAAACAATCCCAAACTAAGTACGACAGTAGACGAAACTTTAACGATATGCGATGTCAGAACAACACTATTACTTTACTAGTTTCACTGTAAGCGTAAGGAAGAATCTTTTCAGTGCATCTGGATTGAAAATGTCTGGAGGCTTGCCTTACATCTTAAAGTACTCCCGCGTTTCACAAGGCCATGACGCTTTGTACCTCAGTCGTCTTATCAGAGGTTACTTAAACACGCCTCTCTCCAGCGTGATTTACAAATACATCTCTCTCGCTGCATTCAATCTAGATCCACCTCTCTCTTAGAGTTTCAATGATAAGCTTTCTAAGACGATCAATATTTTCTTATATGCATCCGTTTAGACCATGGCGCTTTCTCTGTCTAAACTTACACCTTCAGGTAAAGTGCAAAACAAACAGATGCTCTCTTTATCCACATGTATTACATTTTGCACTCCCAGAATAATTTACCACGTATCAGCGTGAACAGGTTTACTTCACTCTCCTACAAACAAATGGAGTTCATTCCACGAGGTTGAAGGGTCCTGAATCTGTCGAGCAAGACTTTTGTAAATATCCTACTGAACATGAATAATGTGAAGCAGCTGTTACGAATCGATAACTATTCCACATTTTCATGGAATATTAACAATTTCAAATGACATGAACGTTGACGTTTGTATTTTCTATATTTGAAAAAAAAAGCCAGTGTAAGGTAACTCTTTCAGTCCAAACCTTCTACTTGTTCCCCTTGTGAGAACAATTTGGTTTTCACTCATGAACTGGGTCAAAAGGAGAATCCAGGATACGTTCGAATTTTGGTGGAGGTATGCACTCTCCTCAATACTCTTCTAAATCTCAAGGTATCGCGTTTCAAAATACAAATTGATCCATCACAAAAATTATTCGAACGGTTCCATCGCGGGTCACTGGGCATCAAGAGCAGTGTAGATAAAATTCAGGCAACGTTTCTATAGCCCAAATGTCAATGGGACTTTAGCTAATTTTGCAAATTCTGTGTTACATTCACATGGCAGAGCCACGAGAAAACGCTCAACTGATAGTCCATTCCCGAGTTCAGCGCCCTAAGGGCCCCAGTGGAGAGACTTGAACAGCACAGCTATCTTGCACATAACAGATACATTATTGAGAGTGTTACTCAAGACCCGAAAATTGCTGGTATCTCTTCGGTGTTGTTGGCAGCAGGATATCGATTGAAGTGAAAGGCAGGGCTGTCAGCCTAGAATGGATGTTCGTACTGTTACATCATGATCGTCATCCTTACTGATCGTGATTGCAAACTCAGAGGTTATGGCCTTCCATGCCCAGCTACTGTGATGACCATACTTTTAATTTCCTCTTCAAGTCTACGCCCGGAGCAATTCAAAATCAAATTCAGCAGATTGATTGGGATGGTTGTAATATATATGGAATGAAGCCCTCGCAATGGGGATGGTTAAATGAGGGGAGAGGGTGGGGGTGTGAGGGCTTTAGAACGACCAAAATCACTCTGCAGAAGTGCAATATCTGCCGTAATGGGCTACCTCCTGGTCACTTGATACTGGCCGCTCTCTGTGGCGTGAGGAAACGGAGGTGCGACAGGACAAACGTGGGCGTGTATGTGGTGGCCAGACTGAGCAACGTAAGTATAATGCCACATTGTGTGTATGGAAGATGAGATAGAGAGGAAAAAAAGAAGAATACACACCCTCAATCACGCTTAGAGGAAAAACTCTCATTAACCAAACTGGAAAGCTGGTGGCAAGGGAAGGGAGGGGGACGCCAATAGGGGTCGTGAAAGGGTGAATCGCGTGCGGTCCAGTATAAACACAGTGGTAGAGCGAAACCAGAACACGCATCTGTAGCAAATCCAGAGATATTACCGGGGGAAAAACTGTTGTTTAAAACCGTACCAAAGATTCAGAACGGGCACAGAAACAAAAAGACCACTATTCAAATGTACTAATGAAAGTGACGTCGACCAGAAAAAATGGAGACTACGGGAGAAGAGCTGCTGTTGCTGCTGCTGCTGCTTCCACTCTGCTGCTGTGTTTCTGTTGGTGATGGTTATGCTTTTTCTCTTCTTCCTTTTTCTCATTTACTACTATAACTGCTTCTGCTCCGGCCACTGCTGTTGCTGCCGCTGCTGTTGTTGTTGATGCTGCTGCTGCTGCTGCTGCTGCTCCTGCTGCTAATGATGATGATGCAGCTACTACTTCTGCTGCTACTAGAACTACTGTCAGTGCTGAAATTGCTACTGTTTCTAATTCTACTGATATGTAAACCACAACTAGTGCTGCCGCTACTGCTACAAATTCTATCATTACAACTACTATTATTACCACTGCTGCTTCTACGATTTTTTGTCGACAGTGATATGTTAAGCGTTTAATATATACTGATTGTCTTGATCTATACCAAACACGACGCAGTTCCAATGAGTTCCCCTGCCTGCCCTCAACTGCAGTCCACAGTCCCCAACACGTACAGTTTATGAACAGGAAGTGTGCACTAAGAGAAACACACCTCTCTGCTTACGTTGTCTTGAACATTATAAGTTACATTGCTACAAGTGAATAGGATCATTGTCTTTTTATTTGCTATGTCCCTGCGCCTGTGCCAAAAAAAGATGGGTTTGAGTAGATTTACTAAAACTTCTTTTGACCGAAAATGGAATGCAAATTTCCAGAAGACAGACCAAAAGTGCCAGCTTACAGACAAAAGTGAAAACAAAACCTATCACTAAAAAGCAAGTGCAGTGTTGGACACAAGAAAGTGTTGATGAATTACAGGTTTGTTTTGAATGTACAGATTGGAATTTGTTTTTGAATTCTAGTTTTGACATTAACGAAGCCACCGATGTTATTTCCAGCTACATTTCTTTCTGTGAACACATGATTGTACCTACTAAAACTATCAAAATATTTCCCAACAACAAACCTTGGGTTACAAAATCTCTGAAAGTAACTCTAAATGAGAAAAAAAAATAGCTTTTCAATCAGGCAATAAAAGCGATCGTAAGGTTGTACAAAAGAAACTGCAAACAGAGATTGAAGAATCAAAGACAGCTTACAAGAGAAAAGTCGAAAACATGTTCCAGAATGGAAATATGCGAGATGCATGGAAAGGAATAAAGGTTTTATCAGGTTCAGGAAAATGTTCAAACCAAAATATTAGTAACAAAAAAACAGCAAAGAAACAGAAGCAATTTGCAGAAAAGCTGAACGATTTTTACTGTAGATTTGATGATAAAGATTTTAGTAAAGAATTAAAGGAAGTGAAGGAAGAACTCCAAAGCAATGTTAAAACGATGTTGATGGAAGTGATTCTGTTTTGATTGAGGAAAATGATGTTCAGTCAGTTTTTTTCAAACGTTTAAATGTGAGAAAGGCCATGGGCCCTGATAATATCTGTGGAAAATTGTTGAAGGTGTGTGCTTCTCAGCTCTCCTATGTTTACAGTCGTTTGTTTACCTGGTCACTTAGAGAATGTATAATTCCTGTTTTATGGAAAAATGCCACTGTGTATGTCCTGTTCCCCAAAAAAACGCAACCCAAGCTGTTTAAATGATTACCGACCAGTTGCCCTCACATCTGTTGCAATGAAATGTCTTGAAAGAATTGTCCTCTGTTCTGTTTTAAAAGATACTACACAGTACCAAGACCCGTTTCAGTTCGCATACCAACAGAACAGATCAACAGATGATGCCACACTCACACTTCTCCATCATACTTTTTCACACACCTCGAAAAACCTGCCTCCTTTGTACTCATTCTCTTTATTGATTTCTCATCAGCATTCAACACCATACAACCACATCTGATGGCAAAGAAACTCATTAACATAAATGTGTGTAACAAGCTCATTCTTTGGATAATTGATTTTTTCTTACACAGATATCAAAGTGTTGTTTCGTCTTCCAGAGTCATTTCAACTGGCGCACCCCAGGGTACTGTTTTATCACCAGTGCTTTTTACTCTGTACACAAATGATTGTTCAGGAAGTGATTCAACTTTGTACGTTAAATATTCAGATGACTCAGCACTTGTGGATCTCTCCAACTCTGATTCTGTTTACTTCAAGGAGGTTCAAAGATTTGTTGACTGGTGCGATCATAACTATCTTGATCTGAATGTAACAAAAACGAAAGAAATGTTGATTGATTTAGAGAATCCAAAAGCTGTACCACCACTTTTTATCAAAGGTGCTGAAGTAGAACGTGTTGAATCATACAAATATTTAGGAACTTTTATAGATAATAAGCTGAATTTTAAATCCCATGTTGAGTATGTCCACAAAAAATGTCAAACCAGAATATATTGTCTTCGCAAGCTGCGATCATTTCATGTGAATACTGACATTCTTCGGACATTTTATTCATGCTTCTTGGAATCTGTTTTTAACTTTCTCATTTATGTGCTGGTATGGTGGGTTGACTGTGAAGAGTAGAAATGTGCTTGAGAGAAAGTGTGAACGTGGGAGGAAAAATCGTTGGTGAGAGACAAAAAAGTCTGAGTGAGCTGTACAGGTGCCGTGTTGTTTGTAAAGCGAAGAAGATTGCGTGTGACCAGACCCACGTTCTTGCAAATCAGTATGACCTTCTTCAGTCAGGACGACGAGAGATCGATCGGTTAAAAGCAGAAGTGTCAGATTTAAAACAAGTTTTATTCCCCTGTCCATTGATTTTATGAACCGAGGAGATGTTTAATTGAAATCCAAATTCCTTTATATGAATGTATGTCATATGTGAGAAAATGGGTAATGTGACTAAATTATTGTTTATTTGCTGTGAATGTGTGTGACCACAATTAATTTCTCAATTGAGATAATAAAGTTTACTTGACTTGACTTGACTTGACTTGACTTGAAATCGCCGAGTTCAGAACCGCTTCCTTTTTATTATACGCTGCCTGGGTTTGATCGTTATCAGAGTAATCTGTGCCAGCATCAGACTCTTTAGGAACAGTTTAGCCATGCCAGACTTCTACTATCTTCGTCATCTTCAGCTTAACGGCACAGACAACCGCCTTCTTTCTGTCCTTGATTTGCGCCTGCCGGTAAATCTGAGGAGGTGGTGACAGCTTGTACAAGCGACGCTAGAAAATCTACATCTTTTTCTCTCTGTGTAAAGGTTTCCAAACGCTACTGATGTTCTACTTCAACTTCACTTACTCTGTGCTCTTTTACTAAGCTTATATGTCTTCCTTCATGAAGTATCTACAGTTCGGGTACGACTCATCTCCACAATTCCCTGCAACTTTTCGTCAGACAACATGGAAGACTACAATCTTCCTTTCACTTTAAATGAATTGAAATCCGCCTTACTTTCTTGCAACGATTCCTCTCCGGGTATAGATGAAATCCATTACAAACTTTTGAAACATCTTCCGCGCAAAAGGTCTGCACATCCTGCTACATGTATACAACCATGTATGGACTACTGGATTCTTTCCACCATCTTGGCGAAAAGCCCTCATCATTCCTATTCCCAAACCTGGAAAAGATCTCTCCAACCCGTCAACTACCGTCCAATAGCTTTGACCAGCTGTGTCTGTAAACTGATGGAGAAAATGTTCAAAGCTAGACTCATGTGGAAACTTGAAACCGACGGCCTTCTGGCGAAAGAACAGTGTGGGTTCCGTAAACATCATACTACAGTGGACCATTTGATTCGTCTGGGAATCTACGCTTCGGAACGCCTTTCTGAACAAACACCACGCAGTGGCTATATTCTTCGACTTGGAGAAAGCCTACGATACCACCTGGAAAGCTGGAATTCTTCATGATCTCCATGATCTTGGTTTTCGGGGTCATCTTCCACTTTTCATCCAAAATTTTTTTGGCAGACCGACAGTTACAGGTCCGGGTTGGCACCACTCTCTCTGATGTTCATGAGCAGGAGTTGGGTGTTCCACAAGGGAGCATACTGTCTCCGGCCCTATTCAGCATCAAGATTAACAACATTGTCAAGTCAGTTCAGCAGGGTTCAGACTGCTCATTGTTTGTGGATGATTTTGCTGTCTATGCAACTGGAAGCCTGTACCCGAGTGTCCAGCGCAGGCTCCAGCTTTGTGTGGATAAAATAAAATTCATCAGTGGGCGGATGAAAACGGCTTCACTTTCTCTCCTACGAAGACACAGTGCATTCACTTCCATAATTTTCGTCAGTTTTTTCCAGATCCTGAAATCAAAATAGGGAAATCTCCCATTCCAGCTGTCACAGAGGCCAAATTCCTTGGAGTTATTTTTGACCAAAAACTCAACTTTCTCAGCCACATTAAACACCTCAAAACCTCTTGCAGAAAGCTCTGAATATTCTGCGGGTCATAGCACACACTGACTGGGGCACTGATAAGAAAACTTTGCTGCACCTCTACAGAGCCTTGGTCCGTTCCAAACTGGACTATGGTTGTGCTGTGTACGGCTCTGCCAGACCATCGTATCTAAAACTCTTGGGACCCTATCCACCATCAAGGGCTTCGTCTCTGTCTTGGAGCATTCCGCACCACCCCTGTGGGCAGCCTGTACGCAGAGGCAGGTGAACCTTCACTGTCCAACCGCAGGCTGAAACTGTCTTTGAATTACTATGTCAGACTGTTCTCCGAACCTGGAAAACCCTGCCTATGACTGTGTCTTTGACCCCTCAGTTTCAAAGCAAATTTGAAAACAACCCTAACTGTATTCCGCCGTTTGGTCTTCGTATGCAGTCTCACGCACGGAATGCAGGTCTAGACCTAGGAGTTGTGTCCGATTTTTCCAAGTTTCCAGATCAACCTCCGTGGACCTTTTTCACACCAGATTCGTTTTGATCTTGCAGCTTTTCGCAAAGAGTCCACCAGCTCTCTGGCATACAAGGCTTTGTATGCTGACCTGTTCGAAATTCTCATCCTATCAGAAAATTTTCACTGACAGTTCCAAGTCTGAAGATGGAGTGGCCTGTTCAGCCTACTGCCCTGGTGCTCCTTCTCAAATACTGTTAGAACATATTCCCACAGACGCCTCTGCTTACTCTGCTGAACTTACAGCTCTGGTTGGCACTACGGATAATCTCCCAATCTATGAAGAGGGATTTTCTGGTTTTGTCGGATTCACTATCAGCTTTGGAGGCCATAGCTGGCCGCAACCTTCAGCACCCCGAACTTCTACACTTTTTTTGACTTTTTACCAAGTTGAAAGCGGAGGGTTACAACATTCTTTTGGCTTGGGTTCCTGGTCATGTTGGCATCAGAGGGAATGAAATGGTGGATCGTTTGGCCAAGAATGCCACAAGAGAGAAACTGTCAAACACACCTATCCCCTGCTCAGATTTGAAACCCAAAATCAACGATTATGTCAGAGACCTCTGGCAGGAGGATTGGAATACACAGACAGATAACAAACTCTTTCAGATCCGTCCAAACCTAAGGGAGTTCCTCTCATCTTCGTCTGGTGGTGGTCGTAAAGAAGAAACAGTTCTGTGCCGGCTGCACACCGGCCATTCATATTTTACCCATTCCTACCTTTTAAAGAGTGAAGAAGCTCCTTGGTGCATTCCGTGTCATGTGCCACTCACAATGAAACATTCTTTTAGAGTGTTGGGATTTGCACGATGTGAGACACAAACATTTTACAGCAGATTCCATGAAAACCTTGTTCAGAGATGTTCCGCCTGACGCGATCTTTGAGTTCTTGAAAGAGGTTAACATTTTTCATCGATCTGAGATTTTACAGTGGAAAGATTTTTAACAAAGTTTTGGATGTGATTTTTAGACGATGTCTTTTAAAGAATTGTGTGGATGAATGACCTGTGAGTTGATTTTAACGTGGTGACAGCCCTGATATGGCCCTTTGCGGTCGGCTGGGCTATAAGCAACATTATCTTATCTTATCTTATCTCCACAATTGCCATGTGGTCAAACTGGTGTTGCACGATTCCAGCTACCTGGCATGTGACTATAATGGAATCGATCGTGGTACCTGCTTCAAGACACATCTAGCTGTGTGCATAGCGCCTGAAAACATTGGGGGACTGGCACTGAATTCATACAAAGAAATCAATACCTTTCTGTCTTAATGACTGAAAGACAAAACGACGGAGAGCATAGATACTGAAGCTGTCGGGGCACTTAAGCGCTGTTTGCAAGCACTGGATGCTTCTAGTCATGCACAGGTTGGAGAAAGTTATAGTGCTCTTCTAATGCCGGAACCACATGTGCGTGTGCGTGCGTGCGTGTGTATGCGTGTGTGCATTTTTTGAACGCGCGCGCGCATGTGCGTGCATTGATGGGAGTGTGCCACGTGTTGTTTTGGCGTGGAAGATAGATGAAGTGGATGGAGTTGATAATGAAAGTTTGTCTTCTTGTGCGTGTGGTCTCTTATACATGTTCATAATGGATGTGAAGGTCTTGTTCTGTCTTATTTGCTGTCTTGCTGTGCTTTCTGGTGCTGTGCTACAGCAGAAACGAAACTCGACGAGGCACGAACGAATTCAAAACTCTTGACTGTAGTGGTCATTCCCTTCCTGTATGTTGTCCTAGATGTCCAACCAAGCTCTTGCAGAACGAGCCGGCCTGTCATTGCACACAAGAACTACCCAAACTCAAATAATCTGTACCATTTCGGAAGGGAGAATAGGGGTCTGGAGAGGTGGGTGTTGAAGTGGTGGCGCACGCACGCACACGTACTCCATCTGACAGCCTCTGTCCGTCACAGTATCTCTCTCCGTTTTTCTGTATCTCTCTCTGACATAAATTCACTCTGTCTGTCTGTCCGTCTGCCTGTCTCTCTCGTTCTCTTTCTTCTTTTCTGTCGCATCTTGCCACCACGTCCCCCTCTCTCTCTCTCTCTCTCTCTCTCTCTCTCTCTCTCTCTCTCTCTCTCTCTCTCTCTCTCTCTCTCTCTCTCCTCGAAGATCACATTTTGTTTTGGGTATTTGAAACACACATTTCAGTCCAACCACCGAGTACAGAAAGTCGTCTTTAAGTAATCAAACGACATGACATCGAACATCTTCAGATTCCGCATCACAGTTTTGCCAGCAGGCCATTCGGAAAGGCTATGCGCTGTCTCCATCATCTGCTTAGTCGTCGTTGACCCAGAAGGCGAAATCAGGAGAAAAGTATGGCGACTGATGTAAGAAGTCACTGATAATTAAAGGAGAGAGAGAGAGAGAGAGAGAGAGAGAGAGAGAGAGAGAGAGAGAGAGAGAGAGAGAGACGTCACAGGCTTTTCCTATTTAGGATGAGAAAGAACACATATGATATGATACTGAAACGTACCGGTGGATCACTTTGTTTTTACGAAGACCACGAGAATCGGAAATTGTACACAACCGTTTAATCACTGTAATGTCCATGCTATTAGCCGACCGGACGCAAATGAATTTTTTCCCCTGTTGAATGTTATATAGAGTATAAAACTGAGGAAAAACGCGTCAAAGTGTTTCCGCTTCCGCCCATTGCAATGGTGGATACTGGATGAACAGGAAGGAGTTAGTTGCTTTTTCAGTAATAGGCAACTTATTCAAATCAGAAGAGGCGAGTTCACGACTCCATCCAAGAGATTCTGCATTGGCTGTAAAACAAGGACAGTGCACTATGTTGCTGTTAGTGTGCCACTCTTTCCATCAGTTTGAAATCCTCTGTCAATTTCACCGACACTGATTTAGGTTTGAAGGACATTCAGATATCGGTCCTTGGTCAGTTGATTCATTTTTGCCCGGGCTTTTGCTGCCGAAGGTTGTCTAAGACTCTCTGAAATTGTAGTCCTTTACACTCCCTTTTGAAAAGGCCTTGGGTGTGCTAGTCAAACTTTTGAAAAGGCCTAGGGTGTGCTAGGCAAGGTGTGCAGACACACATGCATTCACTTTCTGCTATTAGAGTGTTTTGCATACCATGGAAGAAAACCATTTGTCTATAGTCTTCGTAAAGCTTTTTATCGAAGTTCAGGCTAAACGGTTACTTCCAAGATAGGTGGTGGTGGTGGTGGTGGTGGTGTGTGTGTGGGGGGGGGGGAGGGAGGGTCCCCTGTGTCCATTCAAGAGCTGATAGTTTGCACGGCAGACATGTCCACACTCTCATAGTAAAACTGGAGTATTATCAGCCTTGCCTATTGATAGATGAAACAAACCAATGTGGTTTGGCAAATTCTATAAAATATTTGATCTGGACACCTCTAACCCGTGTATGTTTTCTAATAAGGGAGTCAGCCTTCCAAAGAAGGGTTCGCTTCTGAGTCTTTAGAGTTATTTGAGTCGATGTACATCACAGTGGTATGTTTTGAAATATTGGTTAGGGCTGTACCATAAGCGGATTGCTGGTAACTTAAAAGTGTCAGCCAGGATGGATGTGGATAGACCCTGATGGCGAGCGTTCGACACCGTTTCACCTGACTTCCCTTAGCAGACTTACGGCTTGTATTCAACAACCTCTTGGACGTCTTTTACCACAAGTCCATATCAGAGGTACCATGGGAGTCAAGGGGTGGTCAGGAGAGAGGTATTGTCGAAGTAGCTCCCGACTGGGTCTTCATCAGTTTGACTCAGTATGTTTTTCATAAACGTTCATTTTGGTCTATTCCACAGTTTTATTTCTAATATTCGAGGCAGCTCCGCAAACTTTTCATGAGGACGTTCTGAAACTGAAAGTCTCTGTCAGCCTGTCTGTCTGTCTCTGTCTCTGTCTCTCTCTCTCTTCCGCCACCTTCCACCTTTCTCTCTCTGCGTCCTCTTTCCCCTGCTGTCTAAGCTATTTCTGTTCAAAGTGGATAATTGTTTAAAAGTAGTTACCTATCTCTGTACATTAGTGCTTTGCTATTTCAGAGACCAGAAAAATTCATTTTTTTTTCAATTCATTGTTGGTGCTGTGTTGACAGTGCCTCCCACTGTTCAACCCACATAATGTATCATCTCATCATCATCATCATCATCATCATCATCATCATCATCGTCATCAGCATCGTCGTTGTCGTCGTCATCAGAGCACGGGCTACTTACCAAGCGTGTTAGGTCATGCTGTCTTTTAATCGATTAACAGAGCAGCAAGATTCTCATCCTTTTTGAGGCCACTCACAGTGATCCTCTAGGCTCACTAGGCACAGAACCAAAGGGAACGCCTTTCTCCACCACTTTGACAACATCAAAAACTACGATCACCTTCAATTCTGGAAAGGGACCGGTATGTCCAGGACGGCGTTCATGCACGAAGTGCCTGGTTTTTTGTTTTGTCTTGATGGCGCTGCTTGTGCTCTTCCCAGTCACAATCTCCTTTTCAATAACATTGCTCTTGACGGTGTTCCTGATAGAGTCTTGCGTAATGTCGTGGATATTCTTTCTTAGCTCATCTAAGCTCATTCCATGGACAGGCTTAGAGCTTGATTTTTGACAGTCATGGCCATGAAAACAATCAATCATGGAATTGGCACACAGTGTTATTCGTTCCGTCCCATCCCTTCACACCAATGTGGCATTTTCCAAGGGCATGTTCTTCACCATTGAACATACGCTGCAAGACGAACGCCCTCGATTTTCATCACCTACACCATCCACTCTTTTGGCAACTGTCCATGTATTTTTTTAGCTTTGAGTTTCTTTCTTTTTTGAGTACTGGGTGTTCTGTAAGGGTCTAATGCATCAGGTTACAGAAATAGAAGTAATTGGAATAATGCCTTTTCAAGGTTTCAAATAGCTATTCAGGACTGCCTTGCGCAATTGTTTTGGGGCATTTTTCATAATACCAATGAAAAATGATGAAAGCGTTACTCACGAAAGCGGTTTGTACAAATCCCCCACGACCTTCATAAAGCAAGATAAAAATACATCTAGGGGCAATGTTTTACACACACACATACACAAACATTATAATATATATATATATATATATATATATATATATATATATATATATATATATATGTATATATATATATATATATATATATATATATATATATATATATATATATATATAAAATGGTGTTGCAAACCAACAAAAAAATTGTAAAAGTGCTCAACTGAGTTGGGAGCGGCATCTGTTAAAGATCTGATTAAAATGTAAGCATTAAAATCTACAACGTTGTTTCTTGCTGGTGCAGTCGTCAGGATATGGGACGACTGCACCAGCAAGAAACAACGTTGTAGATTTTAATGCTTATATTTTAATCAAATCTTTAACATACATACATACATACATACATATATATATATATATATATATATATATATATATATAATACACACACACACACACACACACACACACACACACACATATATATATATATATATATATATATATATATATATATATATATATATATATATGTTCACCGTTTACTATTATATACATACAACTCCCTGTGTGCTGTCAAGTTCAATAAAGAAATAAATCATGATCTGAGTTGACAGTAACTTCCCATTAACAAATAAGACAAATCAGCTGCGCAATATCCACACACACCGTTCAATAAATCATGTGTGTGTGTGCGTGTGTGTTGAACTTAAGACAATTGAGACACAACTCAATACTATGTCACACACACACACACACACACACACACACACACACACACACACACATACGCACGCACGCACACACACACACACATACACACACATACACACACTCAAACGCCATGATAATGAAAAAATATACAAATAAACAAATGAAATCTATTGGGGTACTTTTCACCTTTAACTCTTCCGAAATAAACAGACCAATTACATCATCGAAAACGCTCGGAAACAGAGCGCTTTGTTACAAGTACCGTCGTGGATCTGAATATAAATTGCAGCTCTGATCTTATTCGAGCTGCATCAGAACTAGCACATATAATAACATTATGGGGCTTAAACATCTTTTGTGAAACTTCAAAGTCAGACAAACAGTTTAGCTAGTTTTGACGATGTGGCTTTTAAAGTTGCAAGGAAGACTTACAAAGAAGCTTGTAGTTTGCGACTTAACGAATGCTAGAGGTTGTGCTGATCGAAAGACGTTTCAGATTGTTGCCTTTGAACCTATGCTTCAAAAGAAGCCGTTAGACTATTCTTGTCTGACTACGTAACTCCAGGGTTCAGAGGATGTACCACGTCTCTCCTAACCGTTCCGCTAGGACTCCATGTCAGTATCCTCTCCGTTCATCAGGCAGGTTGAGATGATTGAGTGTAAACGAAGGTGATTGAGTGTAAAGGAAGGTGACATAGCCCTGTCGTTGCTGTGTTCCCAACCCACACAGCTATTAATCAAATATTATATATTTTTTTCATCTTCGTTTGGTCACAGACAGCTTGGTTAATGACACGTCTGTAGTTTTGCATTTGCTTTTTTTCTCCTGGATCTTACTTACAGAAGAGATTTCATCTAACAATAGGCTGTTCGACCTTCATCGCTGTACGTTTTGCGATCACGAAGACCTTACATTTGTTAAATGAAATACCTGTTTTTGTATGTAAGCAAATATTTATCTAATTAGACTGAAAACCTGGACTCATGTCATTACTATAAATCAACATTCGGCTGGCAGTGGTTCCCCGAGTTCGCACAGGAGAGTGAGAATGAGGAGCTCCTGATCTTTCACAACACACTGGGTCTCAGACAAAGCAGGTTTTGTTCATCCTAAGCGGTAAGCAGGTGATGGAGCATCATTTATATTTTTTTCCCTCTTTTTTTATTTTGTGTGCGAGTATGAAGAAAACGGATGCTCCTTCTTTATACATACGACAAGCACGTTTTCCAAAAATGAAAACAAAAAATTGAACTCTGAGACTAACAACTGGATTTACACGCAGAAGTGGTAAATGATGTTGTCTTAAGTCTGAGCTGCGTTGCTTAAATGTCTGTCGGTTTGTTTCTTTATTTCTTCTTTCTGCGTTTAATTTTTTGTTTTCCTTTTTTTGTGAATGAACACCCGTGCCTGCATGTTCAGTTGCTCTTTGAATACGAGTACTTTCATTCATGTGCCGTTGTTGTTGTTGTTGAAATGTTGATAACTGGAAGTGCTTACAGGCGTGTCTATCCTTTTCGTTTCTTTCATCTTGTTGCCAGTGGCCGAAAATTGTCTTGAATCATAATAAATAAAAAAAAGAGGAAACAAATTATCTCTCCAAAAATTAACACAAAAATACACACAGAGAAATATATATATATATATATATATATATATATATATATATATATATATAGAGAGAGAGAGAGAGAGAGAGAGAGAGGGGGGGGGGGGGGGGGGGGGGAGAGAATATAACAGAACAGAACAGAGCAGAATTTTATTCAGTAAGGCCAAAGCCAAAGCTTTCATGAAGATGTTTGTACGCGCGCGCGTGTGTGTGTGTTCTAAATGAGGTGAGACTCAGAATGCTTATTATAGTACTAGTAATTTACAATATAATCTTGGATCACTGAAATCAAATGCCAGTAAAGAGATTATGCTGGTGTTTATTCATCTTTCGTACAAATCTGTTCAATCAAAGACACCAGCAGGCAGACAGTGAGGAAATTGATACACCGATTGGAATGTAAAGAGAAATAGCAGTAAAAGGACTTGACAGAGATCTAAAGGGACTGAGTAAGAACAAGGGAGAGAAAGAGGCTGACAGATAGCCCACCCAGAGAGAGAGAGAGAGAGAGAGAGAGAGAGAGAGAGAGAGAGAAGACGGGGAGAGTGAATCGGTGGGTGGAGGGGGACAGAGTAGAAGTGTTCCTGATTGATTTCTAATGTGGATTTCCAGTTAAAAGAGGGGACTGCAGAGCGAAACAGATTTTTCAAAATGCTGGTTCACGTTTTTCTACATAAAAATCTTGTTCTTTATCTACTCATAATTTCCTTTGTTCTTGTACAAATTACAACCACCAACAATCATATTTGTTGTGGATACTACCAAACCGATATATTTATCTTAGAATTGAAAGGTTTTTTTGTTTTGTTTTTTTTTAAAGAAAATAATTCCATTGACCATTCACACCAAATGTTCAATGCATGTTGCTTTCAAGTGCTTTTAGTTTACTGTAGAACGATGTCAGATATCCCCTCAAAGACCACCAACATGATTGCTGATCGTACCTTGAGGACCGAAAACTCCAAGACTAATTCAGAATGCACCTTTAAGAATCGGAACGCTCGGTGTCTTCAGGACTGAGATGAGAACATTCAGGACGCTCAGTCTGGTAAACACTGGGCGCATTGTGGCGCAACGCGACAGGCTTCAAGGTCGACAAGTAGATAATGGTCTCCTAAAACTGTGGTCATCCTCAGCTGGGCTGTAAATTAACTACTAACACATCGCGCGCGGACTAACGTGTATCGGTGATAACCGTTGTGCTCATTATCTCGTAACAAGTGCGACTGTAAGTCCGAGGGTCGGTGGCATGTACACCGTGTTGTGGGCTGACAGATGATGAATGAGCCGTGGGTGTACAGACTGCTCAGTGTTCTCTTATATACGATAGCTGGGGCTGATCTCACCAGATCTACAAGATGACTTGTCGGAAGACCTTCAGATACAGTATTCTACTTGTGTTTGAAAAAAAAATAAACAAGACAGAATAATAAAGAGAAGAAAGGGAATAACAGAGCCCCCATCAAAGGAACAACGAATGTGCAAAACAAATACTACGCCTGTCTACCTATTTGGATCTTCTCTTTGCAAGACAAATCACATTAATTTCTTAAGGCAGATTTCTGTGTCGAAGATGGTCTCGAACATGGAACTGGACACTTCAAGGCATGGTCACGTGATCATGAATATGCCGACAACCGGCGGTGATTTGAATCACAAAGACGATTGGTGTCTTGCTTGGATTTTTTTATGGGAACAAGGGCTGGCCGCTTCTAGTTTCTCGACCCTTTTCCTGTAAATAAACTTCGCATAACAATGATCTGGCCTTTTGTTAGTCTCTTCGGGCGATATTTCTAGTTGTGATGGCTGGGAAAACAAACTGCCGTTCGACAAACTCTTGCTTGTTATTGTCATGCCCGCTTCAGACTGACTTGCACGGGTTTGTTCGGGTTTCACTCCATGATCACAAATATGGAAGGCAAACTTCAAGAACCAATCAGCATTTCGTTCCTGACAAACTAGATGTCCTTCTCAGACTGGTTGACTGATAACCGCAGATCTAAAGGAAAACACACACTCCACATAACTGCATGCACTCTTGGCTACATGCGATCTTCCGTTTAAGCTGCTCGACTGAACTTTGCATCTGTATTGACATCCTTTCTTTTAAAATCACCCTTTGAGTAATTTTCTTTATGCGTTTATACCCTCGCTGTTTTCGTGTTCTTGATTTTCAGTTTCAGTGCAAGATTTATCCCCATTTGTTTGTGATGTGATATTGTGGTTATTGTTAAGCTGTTGTTGTGAAAACGATTAATCGAGTGCCTACACAGGGAAAGAAATTCATGTTCTGTTCTGCTGTCCTATTTCCTTCATTTCTACCTACAAAAAAACTTCACTTAGGGTTTGTGACAAAACTTGTACATGACGGCCACCGATGAAAGAGGGGGAAAATGTTTTTCCCTGAATATTTGTTTGTGACGCAAGTAAGAAACTGCTGGGTATGAACACCTTTTCATATTGTGGACCAGAATGCATATTCATGAATCTCACTGGCACAAAATTAAACAAAAAATAAATTTCAATAATCTTGCGTACTACATATTTAATAACTGCTTCATCTTTCAGTCTGACGCTGTGTCAATAGATTTTGAATTAAGTATACGCGCAATGCACCCTTAAAGTGGATGTTGCCCTTCAAATGAAAGCTT
This sequence comes from Conus betulinus, assembly GCA_016801955.1. Classification (NCBI taxonomy): domain Eukaryota; kingdom Metazoa; phylum Mollusca; class Gastropoda; order Neogastropoda; family Conidae; genus Conus; species Conus betulinus. The sequence continues at coordinate 68,347 of JADBJO010007837.1, forward strand.
CCCTCTTTCTCGAGTACACACACAAGCAAGCAAGCAAGCAAGCAAGCAAGCAAGCGCACACACACATATACACACACACACACACACACACACACCACACACCCCACCACACCACACCACCATCATCATCACCACCACCACCACCCCCACCCCTCCCACCCCCATCAGCACCTCCCCCACACATTTCCTCCCCTCTCTCTCTCTCTCTCTCTTTCATTTTGCTTGTGAGTTGTTCCATGTTTTGCAAATTGTGAGACATTTTAAGGCTACCATGTGGAGAGAAAGTCGCGCTCTAAAAAGTTGAAGGTTTGATGACATTTTCCAACTGGCAGCAGGATCCTCATCGCACACTGGACTATCATCCACCTTCTTGCACTCTCATCGGAAACTGGACATTAAGGAGACAGTCCTCGGTGTAAACTGAGGTACCAAATAACCTCTAACACCACTGAGCAAAATCAGGATGTCTGAGTACAGTCCAGAATGGGAATGGGATGATGATGTATGGGATGAATTATACCGACCATTTGGAATTACCGCATGGATGATCTGGAAAGTTGGGTTACCTATTGTGCTGTCCTTTGGAATCTTTGGAAATGTCATGATTATTCTGATCATGCATCGGCTTACGACATCCAATTTGAGTGTTTTGCTCCAAGTTCTAGCTTGGTCTGACCAGTTGTATTTGATAGTAAACCCACTAATGACATGGCTCAACACTGAATTCGAAGTCCCGCATATTGAAGACCAGGGTTCCTGGCCATGTAAAGTGTATTATTTCATGGTAAACACCACAGGAGTTTTGTCCCCATGGGTGCTTGTGGCACTCACCATGCAAAGAGCAGCTTCTGTATTGTGGCCACATCGTGTCAGTGCTGTGTGGACGAAGACAAAGTCACGAGCTCTTGCTGGTTTATTGATCGTTGTTATCGCTCTGATCCACTGTCACATCCTCTATGATATTGATTTTGACGAAGACCAATATGAATGTAATGAATCTGTTTCTGAATTATACCTGTGGTTTCTCGACATGGTCTTGCCTTGGGTAGACTTGACTTTACGCTCCTGTTTACCTTTCATCTTGATTGTCATCAGCAACAGTGTTCTACTGTGGAAACTTGTCAATTCTGTCAGTCCTGACGGCCGTCTTTCTCTCCAACAAACCACTCAGGAATCCAGACAAGAGAAGGTGTCTTCATTGACAGTGACCCTGATCTCTTTAAGTGCCGCATTTATTGTCCTGACAGCACCGAGAACTGTATATAATGTTACATTTGCATATATCGATATGGACGACCCGATTCTTAACGGAAAATACACTGTTTTTGAAGCGGTCAGCTCCATCATGTTGTCATCTAACAGTGCTGTCAACTTTTATTTGTATTTCCTAACAGGTAGAATGTTGAGAACTCAATTTTGGAATCAAATCATATGATTTAGCCTCTTTCATTTGAACAGAGAAAGTCTTTTCTGAAAATTATATTGTTCTGAAGATCACAATATTCTAAAAAAAAAAAAAAAAAAAAAAAAAAAAAAGTATATATATCAGTGTGGAGGGAAGAACTGTCAATGATACCGTCTATGTAGATCTTCATTTTTTTTGTTTATATTACACAACAAACTGCATGTTATTTATGTCAGCTCCTGGCGAAACGACTGCTTCTTCTGATGATGTTGATTTTTTTGCCAGATCCCCAAGTTCACATTCTTCCAGATCTCTACATTTACACAGCTCTTCATATATGCAGTTATCTCTATTTTTCGTGTGTATTGGATCTTCAGTACCTTCTCCTGTTTGTCAACTATCTTTTTCATCTGCTTTCTCATGATTCGTTTTACGAAACTGCAGAAATTCTCGGTTATTTTTTCATCTTTCTCCGCCCTTCAATGGAATGTCAATTAAAAGAACTGACAACCTACGCTGTCTGGGTATATGATTTAACTGAATGCTTGCTTTTAGAAAACATGTTGAGAATATTGGTCTTAAATGCAAAGAGGTCCTGTCTGCCATGAAAACAATGGGAACTAAAGACACTGAACAGTGCCATCTCTACCGACTTTTCATCACGCACTTGCTCTTATTGTGAATGATTATGCATAAGGGTTTACAACACTGTCCAAGAGCAATCTCCTTCAATTAGAAAGGAAAAATAAAGCAATGAGACGGATCTTGCAAACCACGAAGGATACATCAGCTGAAACTTTGTGATACCTGCTAAACCTTCCTTCAATGCAGGCAAGACACACAACTAGAACAGGTGAAGGCATATTTCAGAGCACTCGAAAATCCCCCAAACTCAGTACATGCCGCAGTCAACGAAGCAAAAGGCACTCGCCCAGGACATAAACAATCATGGCTGTGACAGACAGAAGACAACTTGCAGCTTCTGTGCCAGTTCGGACAACTCAAAGACAAGAAGGAAAAGAAAAATTATCCAGACTTCTTCAAACACCGCTATCAAAATTGCCATTGCTCCAGAGCTTGGAAGACGCTGTCGAAAATGGCCAGAAGGCAGAACCAATGCAGAAATTCAGATGCAGTCAGAAAACCTTGGCACAAAAGAAGACATTGTTACAATTGACGGTTCTGTCAACAAAGTAACTCAGGCTGGGAATACACAGCGAAGCAAAATGGCCCAACTATCCAGGAGAGACAAAGGTGCATACAGTTTGACAATTTCAAGTCAAACAATGGAGGCAGAAGCAGTAACACAAGCTCTCATCCACAGACCACTTTAGAACTCAACAAGCAGACTCACACTGGGCCTTTCCAAAAACAGAGGCAAATGATCCAATACACGTCAACTTGTGTTGACGAGGCGATAGTGGTGAGAATAATGGCGATGATGAAAATGTAAATAATACGAGGAAGGATACTGGTATTTTTTTAAGTGTTGACAGTGGCTAAACATTACACACTATTATCACTATTATTGCCGTTGTTACCATTATCATCATGGTCATCATTACTGTTTCAGCTCCCATGATCCCCTCCTTAACGACCTCGTTTTCATCAAACAGTCATTTTGCGCCGAATTTGAGAAGATAAGTGGTTTCTCGTTCTTCGTTTTCATTGTCCTAAATGTTGTTTTTTTTTTTTCCTGAAGAAAACCCAAGAGGTCGAAATGCATTGTGTTTTGACCTTTTGTCTCTATCTGTGGCGGAACTAACACCGTTTCTTTTTAGTGCTGAGCAATTAAGTAGTGGGGGGAAGAAGTGCATGTTAACAAATTTTCCATCATGATAGTAATGACTTGGCAAAGATTTGTAACTTAGAAAAAAAGAGGGGAAGGGTTAAATATGATGAAAATGGAATATATATATATATATATATATATATATATATATATATATATATATATATATATATATATATTATAAATATGAAAATACTTCTCTACCTGCATGACAGAACCATCGTAATCCATCTCAAAGGCAGACTATATGCATTGCTTGCTCCCAGGCCTTTCGTCCACCGGATCGGAGTCATCAGGGAGACACAGCTGATTGTGTCTGTGCTCTTGGTGTCAAATAGAGATACACCACAGTCCATAAACTCTGTGGTGTTCTTACATCAAGGGTTCAAAAAAGAATCCAACAGCACCCAGCGAAAGATAATGAAATAAAAGAAAACGAAAGTGTGGAGAGGGAAAAAAAAGTTGCTAAAAACTAGAACCACTATGCAAACAGTATAAAATGCAGGGGACAATCTTTGAGCCTATACCTGAAGATCCATCTAAGGAGGCAAGGGAGATAAAAAGATATGGAACAGTCTGAGTGGTCAACTCTGCTGTTCAATAACCCAAGCATTGTCAGTGGCTAAGAATTGTGCAGAACAAACTTCACTTGGATCTCCTAAGAGATGCAATCGCCCACTGATTGACCAAACAATATAATGCTGAACAATTAAGTAGTGGGGGAAAACAAGCGCAGGTTAACAATTCCTCCATCATTACAGTAATGACTTGGCAAAGATATGAAATTTAGAAAAAAAAGGGGTTGAAGAAACGAAAATGGAAAATTAATATTATAAATATGAAAACCCTTCACTAGCTGCATGAAAGAACCATCGTAATCCATCTCGAAGGCAGATTACATGTATTGCTTGCTCCTAGGCCTTTCGTCCGCTGGAACGGACTCATCAGGGAGACACG
>JADBJO010007837.1:75000-85000 GCA_016801955.1 Conus betulinus
ACCTCTGGACTCATTTCGAAATTGTGTATACCTATCATGCTGTTGTTTGGAATGTTTGGAAATTTTCTTCTCATTGTGATTATGCATCGTCTTCCTGTATCAAGTGTGAGTGTTTTGTTTCAAGTTCTGGCTTGGTCTGACCAGTTATATTTGATATCACTACCGCTACCAGCGTGGCTCACCAGTGCGTTTGGTGTGCCAAATATAGAAGACCAGAGTTCCTGGCTGTGTAAAACGAATAAACTGGTCGTGACTACGACGTCAGTTTTGTCTCCATGGACGCTTGCGGCACTGATTGTGTTAAGAGCAGTTTCTCTCCTGTGGCCACATCGAGTCAATGCCTTGTGGACGAAGACAAAGTCACGTGCTGCTGCCGGAACATTAATTGTTGTTATCACTCTGATCCACTGTCACACTCTCTATGGATTCGATCGGGATGTAGAGAGTTGTTCCTGCTGTGACACTAACACGGAAGCATACAAATGGTTCTTTGACATGGTCTGGCCATGGATGTACTTGGCTGAAGGCTGTGTTCTACCTTTTATCCTGATGTCGTCGTCAGCAGCAGTGTTCTCTTCTGGAAGCATGTCAGAGCTGTCAGCACAGGCCGTCGTCTTCCTGTACGAGGCAATCTGGAATCCAGACAAGGGAAGCTGTCTTCCTCAGCAGTGCCCGTGATCATTTTAAGTGCTGCTGCATCTTTTGTCCTGACAGTACCGAGGGCAGTGTGTAACGTCACAGTTACATTCCTTGATATGGACGATCCAACTGTTTTCGGAGAGTTTTTTCTTGCTAGGACGGTCAGCCTAATGATGTTTATTTCTGATCATGGTGTCGACTTTTATTTGTACTGTCTGTGTGGTAGAAAGTTGAGAAATCAGTTTTGGAATCTCATGATATAATTGTATGCCATTCGTGTGGGCACAGAAAGTCTGTTCTGAAAATTACAAGCAGCGACATTATTTCAGAGTGAACAGAACAGACGGCAGCAATACAATCTATTTATTCAAGGACAGAAGCAAATGTAAAGTGGATGTAATATTTCTGATTTTTTTTTACTCATTCCGAGCGACGACCAGATGCCGGAGCATCAGAACGTACTACATCGGTCTAATGTAAGCCAAGGCCGAAGCAATGTATACATCCACCATCATTACAGTACAACAGTTTCCAAATGCACACAGCTAAAACAGACGTAGAGCTCTGTATATCCTGTGTTCTGCCAATCACATTAGTACGCTCTCTCTCTCTCTCTCTCTCTCTCTCTCTCTCTCTCTCTCCCCCCCCCCCCCCCCCTCGTTGGTTGTGTGTATGTGCGTGTGTGTCCGCGTGTATGAGTGTGTGTGCGTGCGTGCGTGCGTGCGTGTGTGTGTGTGTGTGTGTGTGTGTGTGTGTGTGTGTGTGTGTGTGTGTGTGTGTGTGTGATATTTTGCCAACATGTCGACGATTTGATCACGTCATAAGACGAAATCTGTTTACCCGTGATCAGCTCGCTGTCGAGGATTGTAGCAGCCGACACTGGGCCGATGCGCAGTTACGGATGACCGACAAACTGCAAGCAGACTTCTGTCTTTTAGTAATCGATCATCCTGCGGGCCATTATCTCTACATAATGGGAAAACAAATTGGTTTCGTCCACATTTCAGGGAGCACACCTCTATTGAACAAAGTATTAAACAGCTTTCTTCTACAATCCATACACGAATCCGGTACACATGCACTTCTGACCATCTCATATGATGATTCCATCACCATCACCATCACCGCCATCCCATTCAAGGCTTCTTTAATGTCCTTTGTGCCGTCATAATCTCACCCGTTGAGACAAATGGCATGGTTGTCATCTTGGGAATAGTGGTTTTCACTCTCATCAGCATTGTCTTTCTGTTCTATCGAATCGCAAGTATCTTTTTTTTTTTCAAGCACTGCTTCTCTTCATGAACTCCAATCCAATTTCAAATCACCAGCAGTCAGCTGCTGCACATACATCCCCTAAGTAGATAGGCGCTCAAATTAACTGGTATTCATAAGTCTTCTGTTTCTGAAGGGAATGGGTGCTTGATTTAACTCATCGAAACATTTTTTCTTCCTGACAAATTTCATCCAGAAAGAATGTCAGAAACAACCTGCAAAGATAGGATAGGACACGCACATACTCTCTCTCTCTCTCTCTCTCTCTCTCTCTCTCTCTCTCTCTCTCTCAGTCTGCCCTTCTGTACGCTGAAAGACTATGCTCCAAGGTATCACGGGCCTTCCCAGAGATCACAGTACATTTTGGGAACGCGTTCCCGAAAAAGTCTGTGATATCTGGTAAGCCTTCCCAGATATCACGTTCACAGATTTCACGCGACACTGGATTGGCCGGGGAGCTCTTAGGGAAACAGTAGATTGCCTGGCACATTTGGTGAGGCAGCAGACAAGAAGAAAGAAAAGAATAGAGAAAGTTGAAAAAAACGTCATTGTTGATTCGAGTGTGAGCATGAGATGCGTGAACAAATTTTGATAACTTTCAATACAAGCTTTTTTTTTATTTTATTTTCGCGATTCTAACATTTCAAATAATTTAGAGCAATAAACAATTTTTGTTTATTGCTCGTAATCGAAATCATTCCAAAATTCTACCCCCCCCCCCCCCCCCCCTATATATATATATATATATATATATATATATATATGTATGTATATATATATATATATATACATATATATATATATATATATATATATATATATATATCTGTGCGCGCGCGCGCGCGCGCGCGCGTGTGTGTGTGTGTGTGTGTGTGTGTGTTAGCCAAAGAGAAAAAAATGAGAGATTAAAACCCCCGCGCCAAAAAAACCCAAGGCACAAAAAGAAAGGAAAAAATAATTTTCATGTTTTTCCGGGGAAGAATTTTAAATTCTATTTTCAACTGCTTAATGATAGAAGGAGAGTCAGATGTGTGATTGCGTACGGGGCGCATGATTGTCTTTGCATGTGAATGTGGATGCAGAGACCCGTCGTGTGACACTGTCCTTTCATCTATTTGTCTGCTTGTTTGCCTGCCTGCCTGCCCGCCCTCTCCCCCCCCCCCCCTCTCTCTCTCTCTCTCCCTCTCTCTCTCTAGGCACGCTCTCGGTCAGTCTGATCGCTTTGTATGTGGGTGATCTGTCCTGTAAATCCATGCACAAGTACTTTCCCTCAGATTACCTTACCTCCATCCTAAACTTTTACTTCAGCAGTACTGACGTCACGCAAGCCTCAAATTGTTTCGACGAAGCCTGCTCTCCCAAACTAATCCACGCGCACAGAGAAAATGTATGTTCGGCGCTCTTCAGAACTTTTTTGCTTCTGGCGGAAACGAAGAAGAACGATCTGCGATGTCCGAACGACACTATGTGCTTTACAGTGCTCCAGCGTGACCAGCGGAAAATGTATGTCTTCCAACTCCTCAGAACTTACGTCTTGCGGAAACTAAAAAGGAAATAATCTGAACGATACTTAAACCAACAATCCGTGACATCCGAAGAACACTATTTATTGCCTGCTGTCCAGTAGCAACGTACGGAAAGGAATCCTTTCAGTGCCTCTGGACTGAAAAGTACTGGAGGCTTGCCTTGCAATCTTAAAGTACTTTCGCGTCTCACGTCTTGCCCTTATTACAGGACATGACGCTTTGTACCTCGGGTCTTCGAATCAGCGGTAAAGTACGCCTCTCTCCAGTCCCATTCACAAACTCGTCTCTCTCACTGCTTTCACACTAAATCCACCTCTCTCACAGAGGTTCAATAATCAGCTTTATGACACGATCAATATTTTTCACATGTATCGTTTTAGACAATGACTCTCGTCCCTCTCTAAACTCACATCTTCAGCCAGAGTACAAAATAAACACATGCTGTGTGCAGCCATACCGCCTATATCACACTGTGCATTCCCAGAATAATTAACCACGTATCAGCGTTGACAGGTTGAGTTCGCTCTCCTACACACAAAAGGAGTTCATTTCGACAAGGTTGAGACCAAAGGGAAGATCCTGAATCTGTCGAGGAAGACCTTTGTAGATATTACACTGAACATGAATAATGTGAGCTGCTGTTACAGACTGACAACTATACCATATCTTCATGGAATATCGACAAATTTAAATGATATAAACGTTGACATTTCGTATTTTCCACTTTCTGTATAAAAAAAACGCCAATGGAAGGTAGCTCTTTCAGTCCAAACCTTTTATTACTTCCCCTGGTGGAAACAATTTGGTGTTTACTCATGAGCCGAGTCAGAAGGAGGACACAGAATACGTTCAATTTTTGGTGGGAGTATGCACTCTTCTCAATGCTCTTTCAAATCTCAGGGTATTGCTTGTAATGGTCATGAAGGTTTGTTTAAATATGAAATATGCCACTCCGTACGATCCTTTACATTCAAAGTAATGCTTCAATTCTTTTTTCATTCAGGTAAAATGGTTAACAACGAGTCATTTTTAACACCTTTCTCTGCCTGTCGTTGTCTCTGTCTCTGTCTCTCTCTCCTTACCCTGACTGCACTCTCTCTCCATCTTTGGCTTCTCTCACCCACCATTACCTCAACCCCCATCTGTCTCTCTCTCTCTCTTTCTTTCCACGCTTGTTCAAACGCACCACCAGCATCATCATTTTCATCGTTCAGCACAATTTACACTTCGTAAATACCACTCAGTGATAGCAGTAGTAGTAGTATGTTACATACAAATGGTTCCATCTAATTTAGCATGCAACACAATTTTTTTTAAAGTCCGTCCCTCCCTTCGCTCCATTCAGCCTGCATGACTAGCAAACACTTGACAATTGCCAGCAGCACTGCTGACCATGGCAGATGTAACTTTGGTGCAGAAACTCCGTGCAGTAAATATAGACCAACAGGCTGTTTTCTTTCTTCAATCATCACATGCTGCGTCGTCTCTCGCCAGTCTACCTCTCTCTCTCAGTCTTCCCTGAAAACTTCTGTCTGCGGTGAACATAAGACTTCAGTTAATTAGTACCCCCCCCCTTTACTCAGACCCTGGTCCCATTCCCCTATACCCCCCTCCCCCCCCCCTACCATCCCCCCCCCCTACCATCTATGGTCTCTATGTCAGCCAGCCGTTTGACCTAAATAGAAAGGCTTCTTCTCGTTTCTCATTTCACGCTGAAAAGCCATCCTTCGACATGTCCGCTACATGGAAAACATTTTCCCAATTAATTCCTTGCCAGTGATTTTCCAGTAGTTTTGTCTGGTCTGTGTTTCTGCCTCGTCACTCTCCTCCCCTTATTCCCACTGACCCTCCACCTATCGTTCCCATTCCCTTCCAATCGTCTCCTCTCCCCCCTTTTTTTTTCTAGCTCTGTGTGTGTGTGTGTGTGTGTGTGTGTGTGTGTGTGTGTATGTGTATATATATATATATATATATATATATATATATATATATATATATAGATAGAGAGAGAGAGAGAGAGAGAGAGAGAGAGAGAGAGAGAGAGAGACAGACAGAGAGAGACGCTTCAGAATCGTTTTATTGACAATGACAAAATACAGTCTAGGGGGCTATCATTAATGCAGCGTCAAGAATTCATGAAACGAAAAATGTATAAATACATTACAAACACGATTCCCGGTATTGATCTATTTGGGAATAATAAAGTTAACGACAAACAAAAGATCACCAAACGTGGGCCTAAATGACCAGCTATGACATACGGAGAACCAAAGCACTGTCTCACAGGGAAACAACAGCAACCGACATTTTTTTCTCTCTGATATCATAAACATTCAGCAATATATTTAGCAAACAGACGAAGAATATTTCCATCATCAGAAGATAATAGTTCAATCAAAGTATATGGTCTTTCTCGCATCAAATTAAATAGTTTTGATTTTTTTCTTTTATCTTCATATGCCTTACATTGAAATAAAAAGTGCTCTTCATCTTCCTTACTGTTATCTGGACACAACACACATGCATCATCAATAAACTTCATTGCAGAACCATTTCTTATTTGCTTTAAACCAAGGGTCCGACTTCTAAATCTGGCCAATATGCTTCTATGCCGTTTATTATTAGTAACAGATTAAAAAAAAAATCTCCGGCTGAAGAATACTTTTAAAGGAATAAAACCATGAATACTTGTCATTTTCTTCCATTTTTGAATGCCAATTCTGTTTGTAGCAGGCTATCAAGCGATCCTTAAATTCTGACATAAATGCCCTTTCGTTCCCTACCTCTTTGCTGAGCCACACAATACCAAACCCATTAATAGTTTACACATGTTTTACTTTACTAACCCAATTGCAGTGTCCACTTTCCATTTGTAAATATAGCATATCATATGCTTGTCTACATAGCCTTGATGTTGGAAGTTGTGTCAATTTTAACCAATACTTAATAGATTTTGAAAACGTTTGAATAAATAAAGGATATCTTCCAGAATCACCATAAGCCATTGTGTGTTTGATGAATGCAGCGGAATGTTCATGAATCTTTTAATAGCCATAGTATGTACCTTCTCCATTCCAAATTTTCTTCTAATCCCCAAACTTCTGCAGCATAAGTCAGCATAGGCGCTATTTGTGAGTCAAATAACTTCCAGAACAAAGAAGGGTCAATGCTATTAAGTCTTTTCATGCATCTTAGAATTTCTACAACTCCCTTCTTACCCTTTCTGCCGATTTCACGCCACCCTGCATTTAGACTTAAACGAGTTGTAAATAACATCCCCAAATATTTATAACTATTGGTTACTTTTACTTCTACATCTCCATACCACCACTTTTCATACTGGGATAAATGACCACCCATACGAAAGACAATAATGTTTGTTTTCTCTAGATTAACACTTAACAGAAGTCTATCTGCTTCATTTTTTAAAACATTTATTTGATTTTGCAACCCAACAACAGTACTAGAGAACAAGATTACATCATCTGCAAATAAAAGCATAAACAGTTCAACAGCACCTGCAATCAACTGTATACCATGTTTGCCTTTATGTGATATTTCTAAAGCTATCTCATTTATAAAAAATGCAAACATTTGAGGACTCAATAGACAACCTTGCTTCACTCCTCTAGGACAATTGAATAAGTCACGTACAATCCTTTCTCACAAACACATGCTAAAACTGAATTATATACACCACGAAGAGCATAGTACAATTTTCCTTTAACCCCTGCTTTTCTAAGAACTTGCCACAACACATTTCTATTAACAGAATCAAAAGCCTTTTAAAATCAACAAAAGCAACATATAGTTTAGTATTTTTCTTTAGGCACTTTTGGACTAAAGCATATAGTGTGAAAATATGATCAACTGTACTATATCCTGACCTGAACCCCGCCTGCTCTTCCCCAATTTTCCTCTCCTTTTCAGCCCATTGTGTCAATCTTCTATTCAAAACATGAGTATATACTTTACTAATTATACTTGTGAGAGCTACACCTCTATAATTTGTCTGGGTTATTTGGGTCTGCTTTTTTGTGGATGGGTACAATAATGAACGTTGACCACGACAGGGGAAACAATCCATGATTAAACAAATGGTTAAATAAAGAAAATACAGAAATCAATCACATAGTCATTGGCATGTTTTAGCATTTCACTTATTATTCTATCTGGTCCGGGCTTTTACACAGTTTTCAAATTTCTAATGCTTGCTCTTACTTCATCTGTAGTTATAGGGTCATCAAAACAAAAGCTCATCATTTTGTTCATCTTCTATTTCATCTACCACTGGATCACTTTGACCATTACAAAGAGAGTTGAATACACTATGGAAATGGTCAAACCATTGCTGTGAGCATATTTCATTGTAAATGGTGGATTTTCCTGTTAACTGATCGTATTGTACTCCAAAACAATTTGGGATCATTTATTGATTGTTTAAGCTTTAATATTCTGTTTTCATCAAATTTCTCTTTTCTTTTCTTTTCTTAAGTCAACATATTCTTTTCTTTCTTTTGTATATAAATTACTCTTTTCTTCTTTTGTCTCTTTTGATTTAGCCCTTCTTTCTTTTGTATATAAATTACTCTTTTCTTCTTTTGTCTCTTTTGATTTAGCCCTTCTAAATATTTGTAGTAATCTCTTTACTTCCCTCTTCTTTTCTCACATTCATCGTCAAACCATCTTCATTTGTTTTTTTCTTCCCTCCTACTTTCCTTACCATACATGCCGCAGCTCCATATAAAGCATTAACAAAACCATCCACACACTTATTTACATCAACTGTCATGTTGTTCATAGCTGTAACTAAACACTGTTTAAAATCATCAGAGTTCAATTCATTCTTAAACGTTTGTACATTTTCCTCTGTCCACACCACTCGCTCCTCACTCACCCAGTCAACTAACGGTACATCTGCTTTAACAGGACAATAATTCCATGTAAACTGACCGGCAAATGCCAAGAAAAGAGAGTATCCCCCACCTTTAAAGTACAATATAAACATAGTTCACTAGATACTAGAAAATAATCAATTACACTACAACCCTGAGGAGCAACAAAGGTAAATTCACCATTAGCATCAGTGTCACACGAACCATTCAGAATACACAAATCAAACAAAAAGCAAAGGTCCAACAAGGAACGACCAAACTTGTTACAATTTTATCTTTTGAACATCTTTTCATAGAAACAATTTCATCATTATCATCGTCTCATCATTTTGCACATTAAACACATAATTATACATTTCTTCCTCCTTTGTCTGCTCACAACCCGTTCTGGCGTTCATATCACCACACATGATATAATAAACATTACTATCAGAAAGAGACTGCAGCAGACTATCTTCAAGCATAAGTATACCATCTGTGAGATTAGTTTGTCTATATAGGGGCCCTCCTTCAGGGACAACATAGCACCCCACAAACACAACATCTTTATCTAAGCCAAACACGCATTTATCAATTTGAATCACAACATTGTCACAATCAATTTCAATTTTTTGTATAAAGTTTGCTAAGTCTTTTTGAACAAGAACAACAACTCCTCCAGAAACGCGTCCATGAACAGACAGTTTCTTAGCACAAGCGCTAAATGCAACATAATTTTTAAAGTGAAAACTGAAATCAAATGCATGATCGATGAACGTTTCTGTTAAACAAATTATATCATATTTGTTAACAAAATCAAGGAAAGAAATGTCACCAAGTTATTTTTCAAGTTTTCAACATTGTAATTTAGGAAATTAAGTCTTGACGTTTGATGATCGGCCTTATGTTATTTATTATTGCTGGTACTCGAGCGTGACGTACGTCCCCCTTTTTGTGAGCTAGCTTTGTTCAAGTTACTGTTTTGCCCGCTAAGGTAATTGCCCATCCCTGTCTGTCGTGCATTATTATCACCCGCAAGGGAGCCAGCGTATGAACGCGGCCCCAGTGACTGCCTGCGATTTCGCGAGTTTCCCGTGTTGCCTGCACGTTGCGTACCAGTGACCTGGCTTGGTGCACCTGAACCAGAACTGTTCGCCGTACTGCGTGTCGTCCTCCCGTCACCCCCTTCTGTTGTGGAGGGAGAGAGAGAGGCTGGTGATGCACGCGAGAGAGAGAGAGAGAGAGAGAGAGAGAGAGAGAGTAAAAACACTGAAGAACGAGTTCGAGAATTAAAACTCTGGCCTTTGAAAATCACATACCCACGTGCTTTTCAACATATACGATATACATAGTTATTCCATTATGCACCGACTTTTCCTGTGAAGAAGCACGATATCCTCCCTTTCTAAACATTATGACTTTTTTTATGTCTGTGTTTACTTACATTAAGTGAATGGAAACTGTAAACAAATGCATTTTGAAATATTAATGCAAAACGGTCAGCTACAATACGGCTGGAAGCCAAAACTTTGCACCATGCCATTTATTACTTCTAATGTCGATTTATCAACAAAGAATTTGAAAACAGAGTAGAACTACTCACATAGTCCTGCTCGCTCAGCTCTAGTTGTAAAGTATATATAAATATAAAAGTATCATATGATATACATATATATAATAGAAACATAT